>NW_012193806.1:287657-514188 GCF_000504015.1 Erythranthe guttata | reverse complement strand
CAAAAATCTGCATAATTGAGGACCGGACGGTCGTCCGGATTTAAGAAGGAATTCTCGCATGGCCGTCCGGATTGGCGAGGTGGCGCAGTGAAGGAAGTTTAATTACACAAGGAAACCCGCCCTATTATATTTTTGCACCCTATTTAAAGGCCAAAAGCACACAATTAGATTATCTATCTTTTAATCTTTATCTTTCTACACGCGAGCAAGAGAACGAAGACGAAGACTTGACGAATCTTCATCCTAGTTTTCCTTTTATTTTTATTTCTCGACTTTTATGAATTTTCATATTTTTATTATGCTTTTCGTTAAGAACATGAGTAGCTAAGTTTTTATTCTAGGATTTTATTGGAACCCTATGTGGTAATTCGAACCTCTTTTTCTACTTTTATGCAAGTTTAATTCTTCGATTATTTCTTCTATCTTGATCTTATTTAGCGCATGAACGTAGCTAACCTTATGATACACAAAAACCATGGTGTTGAGGCAGAACTTGAAAAACTAAGGCCTGATTAGAAAACATTGAGAACTAAGATCTTGAAACTAAGGCAGCAATCTATGTAACATTGAAAACCTAATTTTACATAGATGCATTATTTTTATCTCAATCAATTTCATGGGATAACTTTTGTGCGCATACCTTTTTTTTTCTTTTAAATAACTTAAATAGTGGGTAGATTTTGTAGTTCTTTTTCCTATAGGTAGTTGTACGATAGTGGGTGATTCTTTAACATGAAAATAATAACCATAATCGATTAAGAGGGTGTTTGGCTAAGCTTATAAGATGTTAAAATGAGCTTATAAGATGTTTTAGAGCTTATAAGCTCTTCCAAAGTGTTTGGTAAATTTTTGAGAAAAGATCTTAATTTTTTTAAAAATAAGCTGTTGGAGAGCAAATAAGATCTTTTTAAAAAAGTACCTCTACCCCCACATTTTTATTTAAGAACTTATAATGAGTAAAAATAGGAAATAAGCTCATGATCCAAACACTCTAAAAACTAATCCTAAAAATAAGATATAACAGCTTATCAGCTCTTAAAACATCTTATCAGATGTAAGAGCTTATCAGCTGTTTAAAATAAGCTTAGCCAAACACCCTCTAAGTTGTTAGTTGTTTCCTAAAGTTTTTATCATGTTCTACTAATAATGTAAATAGTGGGTAGATATGGAAGTTTTTTGCTACTGCTAGTTGTATAATAGTAGGTGACATTGTAATATGATAACTATAACCGTAATTGATTTAGTTGGTAGTTTTCTCTCTGAAAGTTTTTCCTATTCTACGGTATAAGCGATTTCGTTCCTAACATACAATAATTTATTTTCGTTCATTATGGTTCCAAATTTTACAAACATGATTGATATTATTCCTAGGAGAATTGATTAGAAAATTATTCATCATGGTTATGTGGTTTATTTCCGGTTATAGTGGTTCAAATGAAGTCACCCAAGAAATAGTCTTTAACGGATGAGAACGTTGTTCTTAATTGGGGATTTCGGTTAAATCAATAAGTATTATTAGTTGTTTATTGATTATTTTGGTAAATGCGCTGAATGATTCTACATTGAAGTTATGCTTCTTTTATATATGTTTTCCCTTTTTATGCCGAAATTAATGAGAAAATTTCAATCTATATAATATATAAAGGGAGAATACACAATTGAAGTTTTCATATCTTCAATTTTGATCCTACTTTTATTTCTTTTCTTTCATTTCGGTTTACTTGCCTTTTATATTACACATTCCATTGAATGTAATTATCATCTCCATAAAATCCGATTCTTATTTGTTTTTTTTCCATATATTTTAATGCCTAATATATTACACATTTTATTACCTAATTTATATAGATACTTCCACCAAATTTGATTAACTTTTCATTTTTAACAAACTTCTGATTTTATGTTATTTTTTATAATTTTATTTCAATAAATTTGTATTATATTGATTTATTTATTTTCCCTATTTTGTAAATAAAACTAGATTTACCATTCTTTTGTATTTGATTTTTTTTTCCCATTTTGCCCCAATTTTTCTAATATATATCTATATAATATATAAATGATGAATTCCACCATCAATTTAATTTTTATTATGTGATACATCCCTAATTTCATCTCATTTATCAATTTGATTGGTGAAAAAAATAGCAAAAAACATGTTATCGTATCATTTCATTTACATTCCACATCATGTTTACAAATTAGGTAATATTACCATTAATCCAGCTCTGCTTATTTAATAAATGATCGTTCAAAGCTTACCAAAAAGGTAGCCATATATCCATTTTTTCCTTCAAGTAAATATGGTCATTTCTCATTTTCATTTATTTTAAATTACCAGCCAAGATTTCAAACAATTATGTCCATTTATATTCGTATAGTTAAGAAAAATCTTTGACTTTTATTTACCATTAACCACATAATACTAGGGATAACATCACAAGTAAATTTATGTATTTTTAAAATTCAAATTCCTTCCTTCCTTTACAGCAATTTTGCATTAATTATAATATTATTTTCCTTATATATAATTTCCACTAGAGCTATAAAATGGGCATCCGACGCCTTCACTTTCATCATTGTTCGTATCCGTTCCGTTTTCATATTTGTTTATTCGTGTAATGTTCTTTTTTTCTTTATTCTACATTCGTTAATTTGTTATTTCCCGTATTATGTATTTGCATGACCATTTACTTCAAAAATGTGTTATTTTGATTAAGCTTTGATCATGTTTCACTCTTGCAGATAATTGATCAAGGTCGATAAACTAATAGGATCGTCTCACATTTGGGGAATTTTATTCAGTGTATGATATAAAAAGTGAAAATTTATTTTTTATTTCGCCTTGACTTATTTTTCCGTAGTCCTTTACCTTAATTCGCTTCATTACTTCTTAATTATTGTTTCATTATTTCTTTTTACAAGTTTACAGACAGGAAGATGAGATTTGAATTTTTTTTGCATCATCATCACATTACTATGGTGGTTGATTCACCTTTGCCATTTTCCTTAATATATGTTTAAAAAAAATTAATTTAATTTATTTTTTCAATTGTCGTTGTAGTATTTGAGTAACTTTTTCGTTAAAACTGCTGAATAGTAATTCTTTGTAGCATTTTTTTAATGTATGTTTAAATTAAGTTTTAGTTTTTTTTTCTTTTTTCTTTTTTTTTCATATCGATTACTATACAAATCAATTTACGGTTTGAATTTTTATTTAGTTGACATCTTCAATTTTGATCCCAAAGTTTTTCGTTAATTTAATTTTAAGATTTCTTTCCTTTATTAATCCTTATTACATTTTATTCAATTTAATTAATTTACATCATTTCAATAAATAATTTGTTTATTACATTTTTAATAAAAAAATCATTTCATTGAATATCATATACGGATTGTGCTCATACATTAATAGTCATCAATTACTTACTTAAATTAGTGGGTCATATATAGACCTAAATTAAATTAGTGGGCTATATATCAGTAATCACACCATATTGTAATTACTTCTAATTTAACTGCCATAATAATGTGTGATTATAACTAAAGAACCATATATTATACGGTTATACCATGATTATTTAATTTTGTTTATTGATTCCCGCAAATTGACGAGAAATACATGATTTATTAATAATTAATAATTTATGCCTTAATTATATATTGTTACCTTTTGTAGCATATTCAACACAAGTTATAAAACCCCAACCATTTCTATCACACTCATCACATTCACCCAACAAATTACACAAGTACGGATACTTTTTTTCGTATGTTTTATGTTTATTCATTTTTTTTATAATTATTTCCGATTAATGGTATTCAATTAATTACCTAAATTAATGGGTCATATATTAGTAGTTTATTATATTTTCGATTTTTCACCCCTATTAGTGGGTCATATATATGCCTAAATTAAAATAATATATATTGACTCAATTATATTGGATGGTTGCAAATTAGGTAATTTCATTTTATTTAAGCTCAGTAATTAATTTTGTAGGATTATTTTAAGTGTATATATGAATATTTACAATTTGGTCTTATTTAATTGATGAGTATCTTTTTTCAATATTCAACTATGTAGATTGCAATCTTCATTTGATGAAATAAAATAATAGTGCTCAAATAAAAAAATAAGATTAGGAATATATATATATATATATATATATATATATATATATATATATATATATATATATATATATATATATAATATCACACGATTATGATTATACTTTCCATTAGTATACAAATGTAGAATTATATAGATTTTCCATAGTAATTAAATTAAGAATCTTAATTTATGGTATTAATTATATATTCGAGCACCGCACTAATCTTTGTTTTTTTTTTCTACGTACGTATGCTACTATCAGAGCCTGATCAAATAATGATTATCACAGTTGATTATGCACAAAATTGAATAGTGCATAATTAATTGAACAACAATTCTCTGTCGACGCATCAGAAGTATACTATAGGTCAGTTTTATACAAATCCATTTTTTGTTGGATTTGATGGTTGTTTTAATTAGTTGTTGTGTGTTTGCATAATTAAGAACAATTTAAATAATATACAATTAATACCATGTCTTTGTTGGTCAAAATCATTGGCATATCATGCGATTTACTTGCCATGTCCTTTCAATAGTTTGATGGAAGAACCAGTTTATGTTTATCTACACATTTTTTATGTTATACCAACGATGGCATCTAATTGTAATCTGATTGCATCATCGTATTCTTTCTAGATGAACGATACATCGAAATCACTGGATTCACAGAATACATCCATTCACTATGATGTACCTATTGGTAAGGCTTTAATAATCAAATACAAATTTAATTATTTTAGTTCATATGATAATAATTTATAAAATACATTTTACTTCTCATTTCATCTGTACATTTGTTTAACCGTATAATCAGTATATTATTCGGAAAAATAACTTTAATTAACATTTATTTTTGTCAAATTTTCTGTATTAAATGATCTTTTTTTCAATACACGTTCGTTTTTATTATTTTTTGTATGTGTTTAGAATATTCATCGCAACCGGTTGACAAAAAGGTTGCAAAAGCTAAACGCAAGATCAACACCGACAGTACGCGATTTCCGCCAAATGTAGTTGTTGGTAATGTTTTACAATAAAATAGCCTATCTTTTCATATTTCACAATACATATTGTACGCGTTAATACATATGTTATTGGTTGACTACAACCGTTGATTTTCCACACTTATTATTATTATTATTATTATTATTATTATTATTATTATTATTATTATTATTATTATTATTATTATTATTATTATTATTATTATTTAGTCTTTAAAATTTATGGATTATTATTATTTAGTATTTGATTCGATGTTATTATTATTATTATTATTATTATTATTATTATTTAGTCTTTAAAATTTATGGATTATTATTATTTAGTATTTGATTCGATGTTACGCTATACTAGATTACGACAATCTGGGAGATCAATCGTATGAATGTCAATCGTGTGGTGCAATGATGTGGTACGCTTAGCGGCTTGATAAGCACATGAACACATCGAGACCCGAGTTTTCACTATGTTGTCAGAACGATAACGTACAACTGCCTTATATGAAAAATGCCCCACCTACTCTTTCCAATTTGCTTTTCGGTACGGATAGGCGGAGCAAACATTTTCAGGACAATATTCGTTCTTACAACATGATGTTTGCTTTCACATCACTTGGCGGAAAGGTCCAAACATCTATTAATACGGGTGCTGGACCATACACATTTCTACTTCAAGGTCAGAATTACCACCTATTGGGTAGTATGTTACCAGAGGAAGGTGCACGACCTAAATTCGCACAGCTTTACATCTTCGACACGGAGAATGAAGTCCGCAATAGAATTGATGCTGTCAGGTAAAATTATTTTCATTTTTCGTGCACCCATTTGCAATACATATGAAGTATTTACAGGCGAGTGTAATTCTTTAATCATTTTTTATTGTAGGTCTGGAAATGGCTCGAACAACCTTGATACTCAAATTGTTGCATCCTTGAAGGATATGATCTACGAGAACAACGTCCTTGCTCAGTCTTATAGAGCTGCCCGTGATCGATTTTCGAGAGAAGGTCTGCAAGGTGTTAAGCTAAAGCTGGTTAAGAGTCGTAGCACCGATGGGAGGACTTACAATCTCCCTAATGCGAGTGAGATTGCAGCGTTGATAGTTGGAGATTTTGACATGCAAGAGGGTGTTAGAGACATTGTGGTTGAGACTCAGTCCAAGAAGCTGCAACGCATTAGTGAGTTGCACCCATTGTACCTACCGTTCCAGTATCCGCTCATATTTCCTTACGGGGAAGATGGATATAGAGAAGATATTGGTTTGAGAGACTCTTTTCGAGTTAACAGTGGAAAACGAAAGAACTTAACCATGCGAGAATACTTTGCGTACCGTTTCCAAAAAAGAAGCATCGACAGTCCAGTACTGCTGAATTCAAAAAAGTTGTTCCAACAGCTTGGAGTGGACGCGTATTCTATGATTGAGTCGCAAATGTTGAATTTTATTAGGCACAACCAGGATCAGTTGTGTGTGGACATGTACAAAGGCATTGAAGAACGTTTTTTCAAAGGGGACACTGAGGGAACATCAGTTGGAAAGCGCATAATTCTGCCAGGTTCTTTCATTCCCGGACTTCGGTACATGTTCAACAATTTTGTCGACGCACTTCAAATTTGTAACTGGATTGGTTTTCCATCATTGTTCATAACTATTACATGCAATCCACAATGGCCTGAAATACAAAGGGTCCTCAATGACACAAGTCTCAGACCGGAGGATCGCCCTGATATTCTATGTCGCGTATTCAAAATGAAGTTGGATAGTTTGATGACGGATTTCAAGAAGGGACATATATTCGGACGAATCAGAGCACGTAAGTCATGAACTCTTTTTAATAAATTATTTTAGGAGTAAATTCATTACATCAAGTATTGTATTAAAGTATGCATATTAATTACGTAATTTACGTAATTATTTTTATACGCAGATGTGTGTACTATAGAATTTCAAAAGCGTGGTCTGCCTCATGCACATATATTGTTGTGGTTGGATAACGATGCCAAACCTAAGTGCTCCGCCGACATCGACAAGATGATCTGTGCAGAAATTCCGGACAAAAAAAACCGACAGAAAGATGTACAACTTGGTTGAGAAATACATGATACACGGCCCGTGCGGTCATGCGAATTTGAATTCACCTTGCATGAAGGATGGCGTTTGCACGAAGAGGTTTCCAAAAAAGTTTGTACAACGAACCGAGGCCGACCCTGATGGTTACCCGGTATATAGGAGGAGGGATGATGGAAGAACGGTTAGGAAGAAGAATACTATTCTTGATAATGGATTTGTGGTTCCCTACAACCGTGTGTTATTGAGTAAATACCGAGCCCACATCAATATCGAGTTGTGCAACCAGAGCAAGTCAATAAAGTATTTGTTTAAGTACGTCAACAAGGGACACGATCGTGTCACGGCAACACTTTTCCAACCTCCATCTACGGACGCCGGTCCTGCTGTTCGTGATGAAATCAAAATGTATTATGACTGCAGATATTTGTCTGCGTGCGAGGCAATATGGAGGATATTTGCATTTAAGATACATTACCGAGATCCACCCGTCATTAGATTGAGCTTCCATCTCCCCGGCAATCAACCGGTTGTATTCAATGAGAACCAATCATTAAAGAGTGTCTTGGAAAGGCCAACCGCGAGGCAAACCATGTTTTTGGCGTGGTTCGAGGCGAACAAGACCTACCCACCAGTTAGGGAGTTACGGTACGCAGAGTTTCCCCAACATTATGTGTACAAGGATGATTCTCGAGTGTGGGTGCCAAGAAAGAAGAGGTTTGCCATTGGAAGAGTCACCAATGTGCCCCCGACAAAGGGAGAAGACTTTTATCTTAGATTGTTGCTCAACGTCCAAAGAGGGTGCAAAAGTTACGAAGACATCAGAACGGTAGGTGGCAATGTTTATGCGACGTTTAGGGATGCGTGCTATATTTTGGGGCTGTTAGAAGATGACAAGGAGTACATTGGTGCAATTAGAGAGGCATACGGTTGGGCAAACGGACACTTCCTCAGACTGCTTTTCGCTGTTATGCTGCTTTCTAATAGTTTGAGCAGACCGGAACATGTTTGGGAGAAATGTTGGTCCAATTTGTCTGATGATATTACATACAAGCACCAGAAATGTCATAATAATCCAGGTATCGATTAGTTTTGTGTTATTTTACAATTTTTTGTTCAATTTCTTATTTGTCCGGAACACATTTGTCTTACTATCTATACATTTGCAGGTTTGATTCTATCGGATGATAGTTTGAAGAACTACGCGCTGATAGAAATCGAGAAGATCCTACAGAGCAACGGCAAGAGCTTGCGGAATTTTGACTCTATGCCGATGCCACTAGATTCGTCGATGGATGACACGGAGAACCGATTAATGCTCGATGAGTTGGACTACGATGTATTTGCGATGGGTGAAGAACTGAAACGATATCTTTCTTCTATCACAGATGAGCAGAGAAGGGTCTACGATGCCATCATGGATGCTGTGTCGAAAAATTGTGGCGGGATGTACTTCCTCTACGGTCACGGAGGTACCGAAAAGACATTTATATGGAGAACGTTGTCCGCTGCTGTCCGTTCGAAGGGGGAAATAGTTCTTAATGTTGCTTCGAGTGGCATAGCATCGTTGCTGCTTCCCGGTGGCCGGACCGCTCATTCTAGATTTGGACTCCCCATCATTGTGCACGATGGTTCCACCTGCAGCATTACACAGCAGAGTCCACAAGCAGAATTGCTTATAAAGGCGAGGCTCATTATATGGGACGATGCACCAATGATGCATAGATATTGTTTCGAAGCGCTTGACAAGACCTTGCGATCTATCACGCATGTTCCCAAACCATTCGGTGGCAAGGTGGTCGTTCTTGGCGGAGACTTTAGACATATTTTACCCGTTGTATTGAAGGCATCAAGGCAGGACATTGTTAACGCTACGATCAACTCATCTCAGCTTTGGGAAGACTGTAAGGTTCTTAAGTTGCATACGAATATGAGGCTTCAATCAAGTTCCAATCCATCGGAAGTTGACGAAGTAAAGGAGTTTGTTGATTGGATACTGAGTATCGGTAATGGGGAGGCGGGAGAGCAAAACGATGGTGAAGCGTCTGTTGAGATTCCCGAGGACATGCTAATTCCCGATTCCGAAGATCCATTATTGGAGTTGTTGCAGTTTGTATATCCGGATTTGTTGAGTAACATATCAAATCCCGATTACTTCCAAGGGAGGGCGGTGCTTGCGCCGACTAATGACTGCGTTGAGTTTGTCAACGAATACTTATGTTCCCTCCTTCCCGACGAAGAGAAGTTGTACCTCAGTGCGGATAGTATGTGCAATGATGAGATGAGTTCGGAAGAGAATGCTCAAATTTATACGACCGAATTCCTCAACACCGTGTCTTGCTCCGGTCTCCCTTCACATAGGCTGAAACTCAAGGAAAATGTTCATGTTATGCTCATACGAAACATCGACCAGGCGAGAGGCCTTTGCAATGGAACCAGACTTCAAGTTGTTAGAATGGGAACTCATGTTCTTAGCTGCAAGGTTCTATCCGGCAAAAATACCGGTGATGTTGTTTTCATTCCTCGGATGACGTTGGTCCCGTCAAACTCTACTCTGCCAATTAAGTTCCAGATGCGACAATTTCCACTGATGATTTCCTTTGCAATGACCATCAACAAGAGTCAGGGTCAAACACTTTCCCACGTTGGTTTGTATCTACCCAGACCAGTATTCAGCCACGGTCAGTTGTACGTTGCACTCTCGAGAGTCAAGAGTAGATCTGGAATAAAGATCCTAATCAAGTCCGAATCCGGTGGGTTGTCGAGTTCAACTAGCAACGTTGTTTACAAAGAAGTATTTCAGCGCATATGAAGGTATATGTCGTAAATTATCGTCTATTTATATTATTATAACGATATTTAGTCTTATTAATGTGTGTATATCCTCTTTATGTTTAGGTATGTTTGCACGTGATTTTGTATTTCTAGCATATTCGCTGCATTCGCATTTGGTAAGTAATATAATGTAAATATTATTTGATTATGCATTATTGTCATTGTTGTTTCATAAAGAATGCATTGAACTCAATTCATGTGAAGTACGTAAATTTTGCAGGTTATCTATTATGTACTGTTAGATTTAAGTGGACCAACGAGGTGGTGCAGTGCGTTTGATTCCATTACTTTAATTAGTTCTAGCATTCTCATATGGAAGACATGTTGAACGGAATATTTTATGCATTATGTTATAAACAAATATTATGTTGCTTCGGACCAAATGTTTTTGTTTAACAACATATTTGCTTATATTAGTTTTATATTTATTTTGAAATATTTTTCTTTACGATCCTAAATTGTTCAATAGTAGATTTGTTCTCAAAGGTGATCACCGTGCATCGCACGGGTGAAATACTAGTTTATTGTATATTTCTAATACACATGATCTTAATCTTATAATATTTGATTCCCAAAAATAATGTTATTTACTTAACATTTTTTTTTATAATTTTATTTCATGTTATAATGATGCAACTCCTTGAAGTAAATCACATAAATAGATAGTTGGATATGTTGTTTGATAACTACGAGTCTACGATATGTCAGATGATCGAACTACTCAGATATCCATCCTCAAGTTACTGAAGTTGACCAAAATTTGAGAAGAAATTAATAGACATTCATGATAGTATAATTTATTTTATGATAGCGAATATAAAAAAAATATTATTTATTAGGAGACTGGTAAGTTTTAAAATATGTATTTTGTGATTGTAACACATGTCGGTTTATAATCAATTTTTCATAGATCGCTGAATATTGGTTTATAGATTCCCATACTTAATTAGTTTTGATTTTACAAAATATGACTATGGTACACACTTGGACATATAAATTAAATTTTCTTTTTTGCGAGAATAAAAATTAATTGATTAAAAATTTGATAAATGATTTTCATATTTCTATTTCATTTAACTTTTTACTATCATGTCCACAAATAAGTGTTTTACTTATCCCTTTTTTTTATATCCATCATCCACTTTTTAAATTCAATTGTTGTTTTATGTGATATTGCATTTAATAAGTGGAATTATTACATTTCACTTTTGCTATTGTATTAGCTTTGAATATAACGTTTCTTAATTTTGGTTATATTAATTTTTTTTATCATCATTTATTTACCTCTATTTATTTTCTTTTTCTTTTTGAATATTCGGCCGTGCAACACACGGGGCAAAGTACTAATTGAAATAAAGAAAATCATTAATAAAATAAAAAAAGAAAAGGAAAAATAAATATTGAAATGGTGTGATAAGTGGAGATATTAAGGGATTTGCATATATCAACATAGTTTTTTTTTTAATTTATTGGAATCATCAATTGGAGCATATAAGGCATGTTGGGTTGATTGAATTTATGGCAAATAACAATTTAAGAATTGGATTTATGGCAAATATCAATTTAAGAATTGGATTTATGAAGAAGTAAAAACTGAACAAGGGGAATTTATCATATAGCACCTAAAATATAAAAGGGAGTTAATATGTTGCATTTCCTTATTCTTCTTCAAGAAGTGGCCTGTAAAAAAGAAATAAAGAAAATGAACTAATAACACTTTAATAAAAAAATGGTAGATAAATTTTCAGCATTAGTCTCACTATTTATGAATTTCTTCACTCTAAAAAGATTATCCTCCTTCATCGGGAAATATGTCCAAATCAAATCCACAATCTCCCACCACATTCAAGTCAAAATCGCTTAAAGGTTTACTGTATGAAAGTACTTCCAACAAAGGTTCTATATCTGAAATCATAGAATCTTCAACATTCATAAAGTTTCAAAAAAAAATTCACCATCTACAAAAGGTTCACTCTTCATTTTTCCCTCTTTACGTTTTTGTTTTTATGGTCCGATTGATTGTGATTTGTGAGTTGTGACTTCTTAATTTCCTTTCATTAATTACCTTTACATTGAATGCTTATTAAACAAAGATAAATTAGCTGGAAAAATTAGGAGTTACAACAATTAATACTAAAGGTAAAACTGCAAAGGACATGAATTCTCTATTGAAAATAGAGAACGCCAAATAATCTGGAAAAAGTAATCTATGCCAAATAATAACTATTGAGGGAAGGAGGGAGTATATAATTCTTCTCCTAAGCCCCGTAACAAATGGTAAAATGTAGCAATTACGTGTTTTTTTTACATTCATTTAAAAGATAACAATTACATATTTGTGACGAACAAAAAAACCTCATTTTTTTAGTACGATGTTGTATTTTCTAATTTCTGAAATTGGAAACTTTCCTTTTCGTGCACCTTTTAAATTCGGAAAATTTCATTTTAGAAACTTCTCTCCAACTTAGTGGAAATGTCTTATTCTTATCATTCCAATTCGTAATCCATTATTACAAATTTACGGAGTTAATAACATTAAGATCCACAACTACCAAGAACAATAACTTTGTCCTTGGCTCACCATACTAAGAAATCCTGACTTCAAGAAATGTAACCCTCAATGGTTCAGATGTAAAGCTAGTTGTGAGTTCACAGGATATTGTGATTTGAATAACTCTTTGTTCGTATGCGGACTCGTCTTGAGCATCCTAATTTAAATCAAAATTCATTTAGATATGAACCGTCGATATAATCGGTAACCCTAACGAACCTTGATAAGCAACTAGCAATTATACTTCATGACTCCCTAGTTACAAATGAAGTGCCTATAATTTTAGTTGACATGTTAAGTCCCTTTTACAACACATGTCCTGATCGAACTAGAGGCATTGACCCATTGAGATCTCTGACATTGTCCAATAACTTTGCAAGTGTTCTAAAGTTATATATTCCTTTCGTGTGTGATTCTGAGAAACTATTTTTTTTAATCATCCCACTTATTATTTTGATCAAATACTCCATGGAATATAAACTGAACGAACACACTTGACATCCATACATTTAATCAAGCGATCAAATCCCTAACTATAATGCACAGACTCCCACTAAATTTTAGACTGTGCGAACATTAGCCATTCGAGTGATCTCCGATGATACTCATAGACATGTCATAACACAGTTTGTCCTCTAGTAAAGTCGCACTGTTGTATTAGGTCTTAAAGACTAATAGTGTATAACTATAATTGTAGAACCTCTACTCGATTAGTGGAAACCACTTAGAGATACTAGAACGAGGGAGTTCATTGAACTCATCTACTATGATAACACCCACTGAAGTACGCCATATCTCTACACCGTAGCTAATGAGATGCATTTCACGGACACTAAGAGCTAGTCTTGAAAGGGAAAACCCACCATCCTACTTATTGGCGTAACCCATCGGTTATGAACTGATTTAATAGTTACAATACTGAATGCATTGTCTCACAATTCTCCTAAATCAATTCATAGAATTTTAGAGCAGCTATAAGGTCTATATATACGCTCTTGTATATGGACAAAAGATATTGCTTGCCAAAGATAGAGTTTTTCATTTAATACAAAATAATTGTGTTATAGAATTATGAAAAAAACCGTAATCAAAAGTTGGCCTGCAGGTCACCCATTCCGACATGAATATCGTATAAATATTAAAGAAATGATTAAATGCAAAACACGTGACATTTCTACTCTCTAGAATTTTCTTTTGAGTTTATTGTTCACTGCCAAAGCAAGCTAATTTGAGCGTTGGAAGATTTTTGACGCCTCAAAATCCTGATCACCTAACGGACATTAAACTTGATATTAGTAAATATAATGATCAGATAGAATGAAAATTCTTGAAAATAATTCCCTGAAGTGTTTGTTTACCTCAGAGATTAGTAGATCTTATTATGCTTTGTATATTGTCAGTGTCTTATTCATTCATTTTTAACGGCTCGCAATTTGGATTGTTGCAGCCGACCGAATGACTTCGCCAATGGGACCCTCTCTAACCTTAGCTGTTCATTTGTTGTATTGAGGCTCTAATTTCAATGATTAGGAATGCTAGCAACTCTGGATCCTTGCATGGAGTTAAGGTGGGGCCCTCTTCGTCCATGGTTTCCAACCTTTGTTTCGCCGATGACACCCTTGTATTTTGCGGAAAGAAACCGAATTTGATGCAACGACTTTAAAAAATATTTTGGGTTAATACACACAAACCTCGGGACAAGAGATATTAGTTTCGACAAGTCCACGCTGATGTTATATCCGGGAGACGTGTGTGCCTCAAATCCACAACATTATTAACTTTGAGGTAGTGTAGCGTCATGGGAGATATTTGTGAATGCTCGCACAATGGGAGAGACAAGAAAATAGATTTTTGGCTACATTAGAGATCGAATATGTGCAAAAATTAGAGGTTGGGGAGAAAAATACCTATAGAGAGTGAATAAGGAAGTACTCGTTAAAGTCGTACTATAATCGATCCCATCATATATCATGAGTTGTTTCCTCTCATCTTGCCACAAGGAATCATCCTCCAGACATCAAAAGAACGATCTAGAGATATTGGTGGGGGGGGGGGGGGGGGGGGGGTACGGACAACAAAATGGTTTGGGTCTCATTGAAGAAGTTATGTAGATTGAAGGAGATGGGTGGCCTGGGCTTTCGAGACATGCGATGGTTTAATATGGCCCTTCTAGCGAAGCAAGCTTGGCACATTATGATGCCACCAAACCTTTTCCTCTCTCAAATTATCAAATTATGAATGCCAGGCACTTTTCGGATGGTGATTTCTTATCGGCAAACATTGACAAACGCCCTTCGGCAACATGGAAGAGCATATGGGCAGGTACGGATTACTTCTACTCGGGTCTCTGGAAACGGATAGGCTATGGTCGTTCAATTTCAATATGGTACGATTCGTGGCTCACGGACAACGGAAGTCGGCGGATCATCAAAAAGAGGCCTATTCATTCATCTTTTCCAAATAGTGTGTAGGACCTCATTTCCATGTGTATCATACTTGGAAGAAATCCTTATTGACGAACACTTCTAGCCTATCGATAGAGACCGTAACTTGTTTGTACTAGTTGGGAGTGGGAACGTTGAGGATTGGTGAATCTAACATTTTTCTAGTCATGACAAGTTTTCGGTCAAGTCTTGTTATCATCATATACTTACTACGGAGATTACACACATAAAAGAAAAGCGCATGATGGTTCGTCGGAGAGCGGTAAAGTGAAAATAGGTAGGAATATGATATGGAAGCTTTGATTCCTTCGAAGGTTAATTTCTTTCTTTGGCATTTATGCTTATATATTCTACCCACTAGCGATGAACAATGCCAAAGCAAAGTTGTAACAGACTTTATGTGTTGAAGATGCAGAACTGTACCAAAGTCAAGTCTTCAAGTGTTTACTCAATGTGTGGATGTGAATATTATATAAAAATGTCCCTGTTTAACCATTTAACTTCTCATGGGTCTTGCTCGACATGGAGTTGGGTATCTTTGCTACAGGAGAATCTATAAACAGAATCTTTCCAATTGGAGGTCATCATAGTGTGGAAAATATGGAAAAAATGCAATAAGGAAATCCATAGAGGAGAGGGCATTCGTATTGTTGATATCTTGAGTTGGAGCAGAGAATATCCGGCGACCTTCAAGAAAAATCAATTTCCAACCTCAGTGTTCCGCGATCAATGCCATTGTTCTGTCTGGAGGTCGCCCCCACCTGGAGTTGTCATAATTAATTCTGATGGTGCATTTCCGCCAAAGAATGACATCTTTGTTTCTATTGCAGTAGTTCGGGATTCGAATGGAAACTGTTTTTGGTGGAGAGTAGAAGTGTTTCCAGGAAAATTGCGAGTTGTAGAAGAAGAGGCTAGGGTTACCCTTTTGGCGGTTTCCATGGCCATATTCAAAGGTTGGGAGTTGATGATTGTGGAGGGTGACTGCATGCAAGTGATTGACGTCCTCAAATAAGGTAACTCGACTACTTTCGTTTATGCCATATCAGGAAGTCTTGAATCGTGATCTGGATCTGTTGCAGAACTCTCTGTTTTTTACTCCCTGGTCGCGATCAAGAATGATGGATCAAAGTCTGGCCTCGACTTCAACTTCAAATACTGATTTGACCATTTTCAGCCTGAATGTGACAAAAATGCATTTTACCAACATTGTATCCCTGAAGGTTGGCTTTCTAAATCCACTTAAATTAACTCAATCTCATGTCTTAAGGAGGATGTTGGCGCAGAATTTCCGTGAGTGAAGAAATCCGCCATACGTGGAAATTAAAGATTGGCAAAGATTTGTTTTCCATGTTTATCTTGGAATTTTTTAGAGTCCTATTCTTATAATACTTCTATTAGGACTTAGATTTATTTCCATGTATTTTATTCTAGTTATTTATATTTTGTGTTTATCTAGAATAGAAGTAGAAATCGACTAGGATTCTATTACCTAGTTAAATCGATTTCTTTAGGTTCAAGTTAGGTCTTGGAGATTATTTTCGTGGCTATATAAGCCTCCAAGACACTAAAGAACTGTGCGCATTTTATTGGAAGAAAAACCACTTCATAGCATCGAAGGTCTGCTAAGGTGTTCTGCGGAGCAGGACTGTGTCATCGTTGTGTGTGCCAACATATACAGAGTTGTTGTATAGATATCAATGGAGATCAACCGCGTTTCTGAAGGGAGTTCAGGCTTGAAGGAAGTTCAAGGCACGCGGAGTGCAACTGCTGTAGAGAGAGACATGGAGTTCAAGTTGTGTACAAGAACGGCGTAAAAAATAAAGAGGGAGTCTTTATTATTTTTAATAAGTCCTATTAATGTAACTGTAAATCTGAACAAGTGAAATCGTGTTTGCAGGTCCACGTGGGTGTAGGGCATATTTTTGTCTGAACCACATTAAATTCTTGTGTTTATTTACTCGCTTTAAGTAGTTTATAACTGTGTTAACACAAGAATTGTAGTTGTAACTGAATATTGTTCCCACAACTTAACTGTTACAACTTAGGTCATGATTTCTATAGGCATATAAATCAACAGAGGAGTTATGCTTGAAATATCAAACACCGCCAATGTCCGCTAGAATGCACTTTTGCACGTGTTTGGCTTGATTCTCGGCTTCGCTTTCAGAATCGTTTCGAATGGTATGGTGGTGGTGGTAGTCTAGGAAATGTTTTTAGATGAAATTGCAATCAAGTCCTTAATTTAAGTTTCAGAATGTTAGCATAAATTACAATTTTACCTTTAATTTATTTTTGATTCAATTTGGCATATGTTTTATATTTCTTTAATTTTAATTTTTTTTATTCAAGGGTAAATTTGTCCACCTTGGACCAATCATTAAAATAACAATGGGTCAAGTTTGTTATTTAAACAATTTCATATGAGATTTTTAGCTAGTTTATTTATTACAGGGGGCTACTTTGAGATTACATAGGGATACTTTTGTAGTTTACTCCGTTTATATATATATATATATATATATATATATATATATATATATATATATATATATATATATATATATATATATATATATATATAATCATGAAAAACTAAGAATAATATTGGAATTTTATTTATTTATATATATATATATATATATATATATATATATATATATATATATATATATATATATATATATATATATATATATATATATATATATATATATATATATTTGTGTTATCAAAAAGAGCATATACAAATAAGTTCATCAAGAGGTACTTATTCATAAAGGGGTCGAGATAAAAAAACTCTTTTACAAAAAAGTCTACACATTGTCTAGAGGTTTGTAAGAGACTAAAATAGCCCCTCACATTTTAATATGCTCCAATTTCATCCGTTAATTTAATTTAACCTCAATTTGACCCCAAATTTCACAAATTATTCAATTTTGACCAAAAACGCAATTTTGAGTACAATTTCGCCCGTCGCCGATGTTAACCGCTGGTCTCGGGCGTTGACTTTTTCTTTCTTTTTCTTTAACAATTTTTTGCCCCGTTTAAACAGCAATATTGTTGTGGTTGACAATAATATTAACTATATTACTGTTAAACACAGTAATATTAACTATACTACAGTTTAACACAATAATATTGCTATATTAATCTCTAGAATAGTAATAGTAACCCAACAAAATTCATTATTATTGTGTAATAGCATAATATTAATATGTTGACCATTCAACAAAGGTAAACATAATAAAAAGCCAAAAGAATTAATATCGATGTGGTTCGCATTAATAATACTATCATCCACAATAATATTACTGTAGCAACAGTAATATTACCGTCAACTACAGTAATATTATTGTGTTTACAGTAATATGACAATAGATGACAGTAATATTATTATGTTAATCTGGCAACAACTCAAACAAAATAAAAAAGCCAACAAAAAATAATATTGATGTGGTTGACAATAATATTATTGTGTTTACACTTATTTTACCGTCAAAGACAGTAGTATAATTATGTTGACTTGTTAAACAATCAAACGAAATTAAACAAAAAAAAACCAAAAAAATAATAATATTGTCGCTAACTGCAATTGTACTGTCAACGACAGTATAATTACGTTAATGTACTGTCAGTGACAGTATAATTATTGTTAATGGTTGTACTATTACGGTCAACGTTTAGCGACGGGGTAAGAAAAGGGGAAAAAATCACTAAAAAAGTCAACGCCGGATACCGGTGGCAAAAAAATAAGTTTAAAAAAAAGTCAAAATTGGATTTTTGTGGTCAAAATTGATTAAATTGGGGTTCTAATTAAGAATTGAGTGTAACGGGCTGGAGGTAAATTTGTCATATACATGAACTTTTCCTTTATTTGAAATACACATTAAAGGGATGAGCTTATTGGCGAAAGAGATATAACCCCTGAACCTAGATTAATAAAGATGATTGGTCAGAGACTTGTGCACAAAAACCCCTATTAAAAATTCCTCCATCTAAAAAAGTTCTATTAATTTAATAAGGGAATTACTTTTTGCGGTTTGAAAATTGCTATTTGCGGTTTCTAACAAAACCCCCCAAAAAAATACTTTATTTCACTAAAACCCCAAAACTTCTCAAAAAAATCCAAAAACACCCCCAAAACGCGTAAAAGCCCAACTTGGGCGTCCATTCATGCAGTGCACGCCCAAGTTGGGCGTGCAAGCTGCATTTGGGAGCCTGAGTTGGGCGTCCAGTGCAAAATTTTTTTTTTTTTTTTTAATGTTCGAACGCCCAAGATGGGCGTCCAAGGCGTGTACGAACACGTCCAAGGCGTGTACGAACACCCGGACGTTCGTACACGCCTTGGGCACCCATCTTGGGCGTTCGAACATTTTTTTGCAAAAAAAAAAAAGCCCTACAAATCGATTTGTAGGGCTTTTTAACATGAAATTGGTTCCGTAATGGACCTACCCAATGCATATTACACATAAAAGAGTTGAAATTACATCAAAAAATCGAAGCCCAACCCTTCTTCAAGCTTGATTTCGAATTTTCGAAATTTTTTTTTGTTTTTTTTGTTATTTGCAGTTTTGGGGGGTTTTTTGATATTTTTAAAAGTTTTGGAGGGTTTTGTTATAAACCGCGAATAGCAATTTTGTGATCGCAAATAGCATTTCTGTTTAATAAGTATTAAAAATGGAATGAATATACATATGTGGACTCAACGTCAAATATAACTTGCTGACTAAGAATAGTAATCACCCCCTTGTGTGTCATTATTAGCTAGTGGGTAAATTTGTATCGCAGTAACAATGCTTGTTCCATGTATAAATAGGCCTTTTGGCTAATGATACAGTATGCCAATTTCCTCACAAATTTTCTTGTTTCGTTCTCTCTTCACTAATATTAGATTTTCACATAATATACATATACTCCTAGTGCACGTTCTATACAAAAATATTTTATTCTTTCAATTTTCTAGGTTACTTATTATTTCAAAATTATTATATACATAGTGTATACAGTTTATTATAATTTCTATAACACATTATATGCACGAGGTTTTGCTCGATAGGGTTCTGCTCTTTTCGTCTTACTTTAACGAAAATCCAAATCCTTAATGTTGAAAAGACAAACCAGAATAATAAGTGAATACCTCGGTATTTTATACGCTATTATTGTTCAAATGATATGATGGATTCGTCTATATACATATATAGGGCTTGCATATTAGCTAAATTGTTGCTAAAATTATATTTGCAAGCTTGTGGATCTCAATCAATGCTCTAAGCACATATTAATCTTTAACAAGTCTGTGGGATGATTTTGAGGCCACGTGAAACTAACTCCAATCACGATGCTTGTGGAGATGGGGAGATAATAATCTCTGTTTAAAACTGATTTAGAGGCTATAATACCTGTAGAGCTTAACAGAGACCGTATAGATGTCATACTATAACTCTGAGAAAGTTCGTTGAGTCAAGACGTTGGAATTCCCGCCAAGTAAATGAAATATAGCTCTGAGCCTAAGCTAGTTTAGACAAAAAAACCGATTTAGAGGCTAATCGTGAATATAACCCCGAGCCTCAAGCTCGTTGAGATAAGTCGTGGTAATATCCGTCAAAAGTCGATTTAGAGGTCAAGGATCTTAAAATAACTCTGAGCCTGAAACTCGTAGAGTCGCTATATGTGATAAGACCCGCCAAGAGCCAATTTAGAGGTTTTAATAGCAAGCCCAAACTTAAGGGGCTTTGGGGTTATTTTTTACGCACTGTATATATATCTCTCTCTCGGAAGGTGTGATTCCTAGAGTGAGCTATATTTAGTATGTCCCTGTATAATTGGATGGTGTGATTACCAAGATCGAGTTGTTTTGAGTATGCCCACCTGTACTTATCTCCGTTGGAGAATATATTCCCGAGGTCAAACTGAATTTTGATCACGCCTACATGAAAAACATGGACAAATATGACTATTGCTTACTCGATAGTGCAACTACACACTCAATATTCAATAATAAAATATATTTTTTGAGTGTGAAATTGTGCCAGGAGCAAGCTAAAAACATAGCACGTTCTATGGAGATAATATATTGCTTCTAGAACGCAACAATTGTGTTGCCTAATGGTACCACTTTGTATATTGAAAATGCATTGATGTCCGGTAGATCAAATAAGAGTCTACTGAGTTTTAAAGACGTGAGACGCAGTGGATGTCATTTAGAGACACTGGTTGAAAATATTGTGGAGTGTCTATGCATCACATCAGATGTCATGGACAAAAGCATTGTTCATGAAAAGTTCGAAGTGACGGCTTCTGGATTGTATTGTATCTAAATTCGAGCTTTGGAATCCTACGCCACTATGCCATAAAAACTTGTTAATCCCAATATACACAGGTTATGGCATGATCGACTTGATCACCCAAAAACGTATATGATACGTATGATTTCACAACACACTAACGGACATCCATTGAAAGATACAAAAATCTATATTTCCAATGAAAATTTATGTGAATCATGTTCATAAGGAAAGCTCATTATAAAACCTTCTATTGAAAATGTCGTTTATGAATCACCATCGTTTTTACAGTGTATACATGTCGAGCTCCAAGTAGCATACGCTCACACTCAAAATGGACTGGCAAAATCTTTGATTAACGCGTCCAAATAATTGCATGTACTTGTTTGATGAGATCTAAACTCACTAGTACATCATAGGGCCATGCAATATTGCATATGTTGGGAATCGAACACTGTACGCAGCGGAAAACAAAAAAATTTATGCGATTTAAACAAATTTAAAAACACATAAGCACATGCCCGATAATTGAAAACAATTAATTGCGTACCTTTGCGCTTCCAGCGAAATTAAAAACAACATACATGCTTAATTACTTAATCGAAATTAAATTAATTAGCATGCTCGCATTAAATCATGAATTTCATGTAAACATACAAAACATATAAATTCACGAAATGTACTACAAAAAACGAACATGTGTAATTTTAATCTAATTAAATCATAATCAAACGACTACTGGATTCGAGAATACCTCTTGAAGCGTGAGGTAGGCGCACGAAACGAACCAAGATTGCCATGGAAACCAATCCGTGCAATTCGAGAGCGGCGACGGCGACGGTGCAAGCTACGGCGGCGCGTGATGATCACGCGCTGTCTTCAGGCGGCGCGTGGGAGCGCGTGCGTCGTCGGCTCGGGGGCTGCTCCGCGATTCTTCGATCTTCCTCCTCTCGGATTTCACCTTGTACACTTCCATCTACAAAAAATGTGGCACTAGACATGCAATAATTAGAATAAACGGAAAAAATAAAAGGAAAAAAATCTACCACGATTAATCGGCCAAGGAGAGGCCGATTCCGCCGAATGAATGGCGAATGAACAGCGGTGTTGGCCGCGGGGGGAGAACGGCCGAGAGAGGGAGCGGCTAGGGTTAGGTTTTCGAGTTGTGTGTTGTGCAAGACCTATAAATCAAGTATTTATAGTGTCTTTTATAAAACCCTAACGGGCTTAAGTTGGACCGGGCCCAACAACTTAAGCTTGTTAGTACTTTTACTCGCTCGACTCTCTCAATTCGATGATCGGAAAATTGTAACAATTACATTTTCGGAATCATCATAATGTCCTCGTCATTACGAGTGTCAATTCTCAATTTCCAACTTTCTAAAAGTGGAAACCCTAATTCAACGCTCTTTCTAAATTTGGAAACTTCCCGATCTAGAAAGTCCACTAAGATGTTCGTCTATTCTTTTCCTTTTCTTATTCTCATTTATAATTCCAAATTACGAATGTTGGACCCAATCATATTGACTTTCAATCATGCAAAGATAAAACATTTTTACCTCTGACCGTTCATTCAAAGATCTCATGCGCATAAGTAGTGTGACCCTCGATGGTTCAGGTGTAAGCTAGCTGTGGGCCCACAACCCTTTGTGGTCAAAACTCGTCCCTTAGAGTTACGATTAAGATGAAGATCGTTGCAGCTTAATCACACAACGAATCAAGATTGGCGTCTAGCAACTACGCGTCATGATTCCATAGATACAAATGAAGTGCCTGCAAGAACCTTTTGATATAGTTAACGTACAGTACGATCCCTTCGATTCATATGTCCCGTTTGAGCTAGAGGCATTGGTTCATCGAGACCTCCTTAATATTTCAATGACTGTGCGATCATTCTAAGTGTTGTAATCATTACGTGCATGACTTAGAGAATCGAATTCTCTAATCATCACTTAGTCAGCTCTGGCCAGAGACTTAGAGAGATTACAAACTATAACAACATACAGGACATCCAAGACTATTCTAGCGATCGAATCCCCAGTTACAATGCACAAACCTCCCACTAGATTTCGGACTGCACGAACACTGGCCCTTGGGGTGGTCCTCGGTGGAACTCAGGGACAGGTCACGATACAGCTGGTCCTCTAGTGAAGTCACGGTGATGTCTAGGTCATAAGGACTAATGGTGTACAACTATACCACAAATATATCTACTCGATTATTGGGAACCACTTAGAGATTTCTAGGGTGAGGGAGTTCAGTGAACTCGTCAACTTACGAGTACCCACTTATGCATGCCGATATCACAATACCGTTTACTGATGAGATATAGTACACATACACTAAGTGCTAGTCTCTTAATGGGAAATGCCGATATCCTCATTGGTGGCGTAACCCTTCGATTAGGAACACGTTTAACAGTTATAATACTTAAGTAAATATCTCACGATCCTAACGATCAATTACTAGTACTTGTAATAACTGTAAGGATTATATCTATGCTTGTGACAAAGGGACAAAGATATAAAATGCCAAGGTGTTTTATCATTAATACGAAAAATGTTTGTTTATTACCATAATAAATATGAAAGACCACAGCTACAAGTTGGCTTGTTGGTCACCTACTCTAACAACATATACATTACGTCCCACTGCTTATCATATGCATTCCCCAATGCAATTGGCATTGGGCTTTGAGCTCGATATTTCGCATCTACGTACATTTGATTGTGTTGTGCAAATGTCAATTCCTCCTGCTCAGAGGACTAAAATGGATCCCCAATGCCGACGAATCAATGAAAACAAAATGAAAACGCAACCAAACATTGCCTTGTTTTTTGATAAAGAAAAAAGAAAAAGAGAGGTTAAGGCAATGTTTGGAACGATTTTTATTTTGTTTTTATTGTTTCCCCAAAACAAAATGGAATTTATCACACTTTTCAAATCATTTTCTCAAAACAATTTCAAAAGTTTCTCTCTCCTTCAGACATGATGTGACTGCTACAGTAAAAAAATTTGAATGCTACAATAAAAAATGTCTTCACTAAAAAACAAATAAACATCACTTCACCTTTCAATTTTTTTCTTCAAAAATACCTTTTTCTAACACTTTTAAACATGATTTGACTGCTACAGTGTATTTTGTCTCCTTCCAAAATACAACGAAACATTACTTTCATTCTCAAATTATTCCCCCAAAACATATTTCCTCAAAATAAAATCAAAATAAGATAAAAAACGCTTCCAAACATGGCCAAAAGTTTTTTTTTTTTTTTTTTTTTCTTTTAAGACATTAAAGTTTATAATTGAATATTAAGAGCCCGTTTAACTAAGCTTATTTAAAACATCTTATAAGCTCATACATCTGATAAGATGTTTTAGGAGCTGATAAGCTGTTATATCTTGTTTAAAAATTAATTTTTAAGGTGTTTGGATATGTAGCTTATAAGTTACTTTTAAGTTTTATAAGTTATTCATGTGTTTGGAAATAAAAGGTCTGTTTATTGCTATAATGACAAAGAAATACATGACGCCATTATAACTGTTAAACTTTGACTCAAACATTTTTGTTCCTGAAATATTATTATAATTTTTAATTTTTTGTCCCATTAATATATTAATATCAAAAAAAGTTTTAAAATAAATATAATTTTTTTGATTGATAAAAGAAATATAATTTATTACTGAGATAATAAGAATATTCGGTATTGTTATATACATATAAAACATAAATAGAGAATAATTTTTGTTACAATTATTATGATAATTATATTTTAATGGGTAAATTACAAACACCCCCCTGAGGTATGGTTAAATTACAAAAACACTCCTCTTGTTTGAATAATTACAACCACCCCCCTCAACTCATCAAATTTAGTGGAATCTTCGAGATTATATAGAATATTATCACTTTTGTACCCGTTTTATCCCATTCAAACTCTACATTATGAAGTAAAATGATCATAATATGTGATTTTTAGCTTGTATATATCAGTTTGTGGTGCATCGAAAACTGTATTTTTTACACAAAAAGAGTACAAACTAGATCACATTTCACGGAATCTAGATGACTATGTTGAATTTGGCACCATAAATGTGGAGTTCTAAGAAAAAAATCGTAGTTGATGGGGGTAGATGTAATTATCCAAACAAGAGGGGGTTTTTTTGTAATTTGACCATACCTCAGGGGGGTGTTTGTAATTTACCCTATTTTAATTAATTATTAATCTGGATTACTAGAATACGTTGTTTTGATAAAATGTAAATGTTATTAGTATTTATGTAATATAGTAAAGTATTGGAGCCTGGAGGGTAATTTTGTATTTTGAGTATTTTAGTGAATAAACAAATAAGATCTTAAAGAAAAAAAATGTGGGGGTGTAGGTACTTTTCTAAATACATCTTATAAGCTACTTATTTTTAGAAAAAATAAAATTTTTTCTAATGTTTTTACCAAATATTTTTTAACACCTTATAAGCTCTTAAAATCTTATAAAATGCTTTTAGAAGCTTGTAAGCTTAGCCAAACAGGCTCTAAATTAGATTTCTAAGTGCAGGTCCGGATTAGAGTTTAGAGTGACCCTGTAGGCAGGCCTAGTGCGGAGGAGCCCCATGCCGTGAATTTAGTCTTTTGTTCAATTATCAATTCGTTTCGATCTCGGGAAAGAAACACGTCTTTCAACTTACGTGTAAACATTGATCATCATCACCCCAAATTAAATAATTCTTCTTCTGCTCAATCTTCCCGATCCCGTTTTCTTGTGATTGATTCTATATACTTGTGTTAATCCAACTGGATGATCTTCTTCAGATACATATGCGGATAGATCGGGTTTCAGAATCAATCGGCTCGACTACTCGGAGTTGAATTTCCGATAGCAGAGTATAAAAAATTAACCGCCTTAGGGTTTTCAGATTTGAAGCTCTGGGTGCCAATCAGTCAAGGCAGAGACCTCTGCCTTCATCGCCGGCAGGTGGATTATGGTTCTTTCTCCGTCCTAGTCCTCCTCTGCCCCATTCTCTCCACTACCTCCCTGCTCCGCAAATGGACTTCGTCAGCCGCCATACTTCCGACCACCCACCACATACTCCTTCTTCCTCCTCCTCTTCTTCCGCCCCGCCTGAGGAGCCCGAGTATGTTGCCCGGTACATGGTCATCAAGCACTCCTGGCGAGGCCGTTACAAGAGAATTCTCTGCATTTCCAATTACTCTATTGTTACTTTGGATCCCAACACACTCTCCGTCACTAATTCTTACGATGTCGGCACCGATTTTGAAGGCTCTGCCCCAATCATTGGGAGGGACGATAATTCCAATGAGTTTAATGTTAGTGTGCGGACCGATGGCCGTGGCAAGTTTAAAGGCATCAAGTTTTCTTCCAAGTACAGGCCAAGTATTTTGACTGAACTCCACGGCATAAGATTGAATAAGGTAGTCACTGTCGCCGAGTTTCCGGTTCTTCATTTGCGAAGGAGGACCTCCGAGTGGGCCACTTTTGTAAGTTTTCTGACATCCTCGACTTGTTTTGATTGTTCCCGGTTTGCTATTTTTTGGGGTCCATATGCTGTTTCCCTCGATTTCTTACTTCCAATTTTTCATCCCTTCTAGATGTTGAACGATACAAGAATATTATTATATTGGATATTAGTGGCCTGGCTGGCTGAAGTAGGTTCCCTTATTTCTTTTTGCTACAGCATGGATAACTTTTAAATTAACTGAAGGTTCTGCAGTAACTCAATCACACACCCACACAGAAGTATATGTATACAATATGTATGTATATATGTTGCTTGGAAGAAAACTTCAATGTTTGGTTACAGATTATGATAGTTCCATCGGCTGCTAAGCTATGGTGAACAGTGGCATTAAATGATATGAAAAGAGAGATTTTTTGTTTTTTTCTAACAATCCTTTTTTCATTTTTCAGTGTCTTCACATTAAGTAGAAAGGATCGTATAGGTTACGGACAGAAAGTTCATAAGCATATGTTATTTTAGTTGTTCAGGTGCTGGGAAAACGTTTTGGTCATTGTTGAGCATTACCTAAATCTTAAGTTTGTGTTGGAATTGTTCCCTTCATCATTGTTTGCTGTATCATAGGATCCTTAGTTACGTAAGGAACAGTATACAAAGTCTTTATACTGTTAATTTTCCAATGCAGTGATCTCCCTTCCGTGTGGGAAGGTTGTTAGTTTGGTAGTTCTATCCAACTTATTTGCCTCTAGGTGGATTGCTTCTTCTCATACTAATCAAGCTGCATTCATGCTAATAGTGTACCATCACTAAAAGGGAGTATAATTGTTTGTGTTGTATTATGGATTATGTGGCTTTTAACCTATATCTGGAATAAATACAATCCGAGCCGAATGTAGTGTTTCCATCAAATGTTGCAACCCAAATATGTATCCTTGTTTTTGACATGGCTGGATCAAAACAATTGAAGTAGAAAACTATAAATTGAAATCTATGGAAATAAGAAGATGTAACATTGAATAGAATCATATCAAATTGTTTAACTATAAAGTGGTTAAATATATGTGCAGGGTTAGCATTAATTTAGTAAGACTGTTAATTACTATTACTGTATTTTTTTTGATAGTTACTATTACTGTATTTCAACATTCCTATTATGTCAACTTCAATGAAGTAAGTGGTAGTAGCTTCAGTCATTCAAATTGCTTGACTGTATAGCGGTTAAATATATGTGCAGGGTGAACATAAATTTAGTTAGACTGTCAATTACTATTATTGTATTTCAACATTCCTATTATGTCAACTTCAATGAAGTAAGTGGTAATAGCTTCAGTCATTTTGTTGATTCTTTGTTGTTTTACTGGGTTATGCCATTTTGGCGATTGTTTTACATGTCTTGTGTCAGTTCTAATAGCTTGTCAGTAACTTTGGTAAAATGTTCTTTTGCAGAAAATGAAAGTTACTTATGCTGGCGTTGAAGTGATAGATTTGAAGTCTGGAGATCTTCGTTGGTGCTTGGACTTCAGAGATATGGATTCCCCAGCCATAGTCCTTCTTGCTGAAGCTTATGGGAGGAAAAATGTTGACCATGGTGGATTTGTTCTTTGTTCTTTGTATGGACGGAAATCTAAAGCTTTCCAGGCTGCTTCTGGAACTTCAAATGCTGCCATTATATCAAATTTGGTACGAACAACACTTTTGTTTTCCTGATACGATTCTTCATAAGAACAAAGGCCTATTTTATGTTGGCTTGAAACTATCACAATTTAATTTATCTGCTAATGGCTTTAAAATGCCAGAGATCTATTTTGTATCAGCTCCATTTAAATAGTTTGATGCTGCAGATAATTCTCATATACTAAATCAATTTCATATTAAACATCTTTTTTCCAGACAAAAACTGCAAACTCTATGGTTGGGGTGTCATTAGTTGTTGATAGTTCTCAATCACTTACCATTCCAGAGTATATGAAACGAAGGGGTAATCTTTAATATCACTATAGAAGTTCTCATTTTAATTCTGCTATTTTGTATCATTTTTAGCGTGCTTTCATTCATATAGCTTCTGTCTGAATGCATGTAAAATGTAGTTAAGGAAGCTGTGGGGGCCGAGGAAACTCCCCTTGGTGGTTGGTCTGTTACAAGGTTGCGAACTGCTGCTCATGGAATGCTACGTTCTGCTGGATTAAGTTTGGCACTTGGACCAAAAGGAGGACTTGGGGACTCTGGTGATGCTGTCTCGCGTCAGCTAATCCTTACCAAGGTCTCTCTTGTTGAGAGGCGCCCAGAAAACTATGAAGTAAGCATGTTGTTTCAATATGAGCAAATGCACATCTTATGGAAGTAATTTCAATACTTTTGAAAAAAACTTACCTACAATTGTATGGACATGAGTATAGCATCCCTAGGAAGATTAAACCTTCCAAAGAGGGTTACCCTTGCAGCTCTGCATCTAGTGATGATCAATAAACTTTATATTGATACTGCTCAAAGAAAATTCAAAACAAGTTCACAATGCCATGCAGCAATTTTGGAGCTTCCCACTTCCATGTAGCATGCATCTATCTTGATAGTCATTAATGCTAGATGTTCTCATTAAATGTGTGCAGGCTGTTATAGTTCGGCCCTTGTCTTCAGTGAGTGCTCTTGTTCGATTTGCTGAGGAGCCACAAATGTTTGCTGTTGAGTTTAATGATGGATGTCCTATTCACGTGAGTACTTTTTGCTTTATGCTGATGTGTACTATTTTTAAGGTGTTTAGTTCCTAAAATGATTTTTCATTTGATACGGAATCTGGGTTACATTTGATTATGATTTCAGGTCTATGCTAGCACCTCTCGTGATAGCTTACTCGCAGCAGTTTTGGATGTTTTGCAAACCGAAGTAGGTAGATGTGTTTTTGGATTGATTAACTTTCAATTGTTCTGAGTGCCTGTTTGCTAATTCTGAATGCTAAGTTGGTCTGACCTATTTTGTATTCGATGTTGGTCGGATTATGGCGCTTGCTTTGCAGTTCTTACTGATATAAATTGAGTTCTAATAGGCCATCATATTTTATAAAAATGGTTCAGTAAGGTATAAATTTGGCTTGTGCAGGGCCAATGTCCAGTGCCTGTGTTACCGAGGCTCACAATGCCTGGTCATCGTATTGACCCGCCTTGTGGCAGAGTTCATTTAAAACAGACGCAACAGCCACAGCGCCCCGTTGCTGACATGGAATTTGCAATGATGCATTTGAAACACTTGGCAGCAGCTGCCAAAGATGCTGTGGCTGAAGGAGGCTCTATTCCTGGTTCAAGAGCTAAATTGTGGCGCAGGATAAGAGAATTTAATGCATGCATTCCATTTAGTGGAGTTCCCCCCAGTATTGAAGTACCGGAGGTGACTTTGATGGCCTTGATTACATTGCTTCCTGCTGCTCCCAATCTTCCTATAGAATCCCTGCCCTTGCCACCACCTTCTCCAAAAGCAGCTGCCACTGTAATTGGTTTCATTGCATGCTTACGCAGGTTGCTGGCTTCAAAAACTGCTGCTTCACACGTGATGTCATTTCCTGCTGCTGTTGGAAGAATCATGGGCCTACTCAGAAATGGTTCTGAAGGAGTAGCTGCTGAAGCGATAGGACTTATTGCTATGCTTATAGGAGGTGGTCCAGGGGATATAAATATGCTATCAGATACAAAAGGAGAACAACATGCAACCATTATGCATACCAAATCTGTACTATTTGCTGAACAGAGTAACTTAACTCTCCTTGTTAACAGATTAAAGCCAATCTCTGTTTCACCATTGTTGTCAATGGCTGTCGTTGAAGTTCTTGAAGCCATGATATGTGAACCACACAGTGAAACAACCCAATACACAGTTTTTGTGGAATTGCTACGTCTTGTAGCTGGTTTACGCCGTCGCTTGTTTGCATTGTTCGGGCATCCTGCAGAGAGTGTCCGAGAAACCGTTGCTGTAATTATGCGTTCAATAGCGGAAGAAGATGCAGTTGCAGCAGAATCAATGCGGGATGCTGCTTTACGTGATGGTGCACTACTGAGGCATTTGTTACATGCATTTTACCTTCCTGCTGGTGAACGACGTGATGTCAGCAGACAGCTTGTGGCTCTGTGGGCAGATTCTTATCAACCTGCACTTGACTTATTGTCTAGAGTTCTGCCACCTGGTCTGGTTGCGTATCTGCATACACGATCTAATGGAATTTTAGATGAAGATATATCTAATCAGGAAGTTTCCTTGATGAGCAGAAGACAGCGACGTTTACTTCAACAAAGGAGAAATCGTCCGGTGAAGGAAATAGCATCTCAAGGGCATAACATGCCTTCTGTCAATGATGCTGAAGGCAATGATCAAGCACGACAAACAAGTGGAGTTGGGGGTTTAGATGGATATCGAAATTCTGCAGGAGATCCAAATGTTGGGAACATTCCGTCTGATGTTCGTTCTTCTCGGGTTCCTGCAGGTGAAAACTATTCTAACGAGGTTCCAGCTGTAGGGGTGCTTCCAATCGATAAGTCAGCCATTGATTCTCCTGATAATAATGCAGCCCATGCTTGTGAGTCAGTTGAAACAAATGCTACAAGCACACATGACTTTGATGTCGGTTCATCTGGCGCCAAGAATTCAGGCCTACCTGCTCCAGCCGAGGTTGTCACAGAAAATGCAAATGTGGGATGTGGAAGATTGCTATTAAATTGGCCTGATTTTTGGCGAGCTTTTGGTCTTGATCACAACCGTGCAGACTTGATCTGGAATGAGCGTACCAGGCAGGAGTTATTGGAGTCTTTGCAGGCTGAGGTTCATAAACTTGACCTTGAGAAGGAACGAACTGAAGATATTGTTCCTGGAGGTACATCCAAAGAATCTACAAGTGGGCAAGAAATCTCACCTCAAATATCATGGAACTATAGAGAATTTTCTGTCCGATACCCCAGCTTGGCCAAAGAAGTTTGTGTGGGTCAGTATTATCTTAGGCTGTTGCTTGAGAGTGGGACCGGTGGTAGGGCAGAGGACTTTCCACTCCGTGACCCAGTTGCATTTTTTAGAGCACTTTATCATCGGTTTCTGTGTGACGCAGACACAGGGCTTACTGTAGATGGTGCTGTTCCTGATGAAATGGGTCCCTCTGATGATTGGTGTGATATGGGAAGATTAGATGGTTTTGGTGGAGGGGGAGGTTCCTCAGTCAGGGAGCTTTGTGCAAGGGCCATGGCAATTGTATATGAGCAACATCACAACTCCATAGGCTCATTCGAAGGCACTGCACATGTTACAGTGCTGGTGGACAGAACAAATGATAGAGCTCTAAGACACCGCCTTCTCCTCCTTTTGAAGGTAAATATGCCCACTGTCACATTCCTTTCCTCTTGTGTACTCTAATCGAACACCGAAATTAAGATATCAAACTGCTTGGTATAAATTCTAACATTGAAATACGGAAGAGTAATAAACAATAAATAACATTGTGTAGCATGTTACTTAATGTTCACAATATCTTAAGTAGTTTAGAAGTCATGCTTAATCTTTAGAATTTAATGATGATGATCTTGCTATAGTTTTCGATTCAGTGGTTGATTTGGCATATTGTAATATCAATCCATTTAAATAAAGCGGGCAATATAGATGTGTTTGTGAATATTTATTTGTTTATGCATGTCATGCATATAGACATACATATCTATTTATGCGTACACGTTGATACATGCAAAAATAAGTACACACCAAAACAAACCAACACTTATACTGAGCTACATATAGATGCAAAACAGCTAGCTTGGTCCATTTTAATATATAATTACTCAGCCATCTGTGACGGTCTAATGGAAGCTGGTAACATAATTAAGTAAACCTGAGATACATAAGTGGAAACATGCTTACAAAATATGGGCACATCGATTCTGGGAATAATATTTCCATTCTAGAATTAGGCATTCTTCGGTTACCAATATCGGATTAATTTGGATTAGGTGATATTGGATTCATTCTGTACTGTATAACCAATTATTTAGTTAGTAAGATGGTTAGTTTCTTAGATTAGATCTTGTGTTAAATTTGTTAAATTCTGGTATAATATATGATTTGTCTAGAAATTCTTTTATTTAATACCGGCACAGATTCTGGGAATAATATTTCCGATATAAGAGTTAATCATAAAATATCCTTGCTTTTGTTTATAATGTATTTATATCCATGCCCAGTTGAACATTATGTACCATAGTACATGTATCTATTCTGTTGCTATATAATTCTGTTTATCTGTTGTTGACTTTTAGGGGATCAGAAGAACTAAAGAAGGTTATTGGTTTAATTGGTATTTGGTAATATGCAGGATTACTGAGAATGTATTATTTTGGATTAGGGAAAGTGGCTTTTTGTTAAGAATGAAGGAAAATTTAATGACTGTTCTAGGCTGTAGTTGCTGAATGAAACTCTAAGACAAATAGGCTTTTTGTTTAGAATGCTGAAATTAGAAAATCAATCTCGAAAGTAACAAGAGTAGCGATTGCAAAAATTCGTGCTGGAACGTTATGATTGAGGTAGTAGGTGAAGATATATCGTTCTTGGTTTAGAGACTGGGCGCCTCGGACATAAATGTGAGAAGAGTCCTACCCTCTCTTGGCATTTGTTGCCATACCATTGTTAAAATTGGAAGATGACCATGATCATCAAACTTTCAATAGTTAGGGCATCTCCGTGAAGTTATTTAAACTGCGAAAGGTTATAGAATTTACATTTCCTGACTTCATGTTAGAACTGTATCAGCACTGGTGATTTCGTGCCATCTCTGAAAGCAATGAACTTTTCAGTGGCTAGAAAATTTGTGAGGGTAATCTGAATGAGTGTTTGTGCTAACTGACATTATTTTGTTTGTGAAGGTTTTGATGAAAGTTCTGCCAAATGTGGAGGCCTGCGTCTTGGTTGGAGGATGCGTTCTTGCTGTTGATTTACTAACCGTAATTCATGAAGCTTCGGAAAGAACTGCTATACCATTGCAGTCTAACTTAATTGCTGCCACTGCTTTTATGGAACCCCTAAAAGAATGGATGTTCATGGACAAGGACAATGCACAAGTTGGGCCTGTGGAGAAGGACGCAATTAGAAGATTTTGGTCAGTAAAAGAAATCGATTGGACAACCAGGTGCTGGGCATCTGGGATGCCAGACTGGAAGAGACTAAGAGACATACGTGAACTCCGATGGACAATGGCTGTTCGAGTTCCAGTTATTACTCCAATCCAGGTATAGCATTTTCAGTAGAACTATTATCCAATATGAACCATAAATTTTGGCCATAAATGCCAATCGACAAGCTGTCAATGTTAGATGAGATTATTAATAATTATACTAAGATCTGCTTAGATCGTTTTAAGGTATTTTTTGAGTTATGAAAATAAATTGAAATGCTTACGATTTTCTAACGGCTATAATTCTAAACACTAAAAAATAACTACCCGCTGGTATTTCCTTATTGCAATATGCCCATTCACAAGCTTCCATTATTATTTTGATACATCCTCCAACTGAAAAGCATTACAAGGGTATTTCATTCCATAAAATATTAAAATTAGTCAAAGGGCTAAAGTAAGAAATTTACCAATGAATTTGGATAATGTCAGCAATTTCCATCCAAGAACCATTGGAAGTAATAGTATGACCTGGAGGGACTTCTGTTACTTGATGCATCCTTCACAAGGTTGGTCATGTTTAAATGTGAAGTGTTCTTAAAATTGGTGGCTACTTTGTACAGGTAGGGGAGGTGGCATTGTCCATATTGCACAGCATGGTAGCTGCTCATTCAGATATAGATGATGCAGGAGAGATCGTTATGCCAACCCCTAGAGTAAAACGGATCTTGTCAAGCCCACGTTGTCTTCCACATATAGCCCAGGTAATATTTGATGTGATTGTCCTATATTGGTTGTCGGTAGTGTCCTACAAAATTTAGCAGAAAGTCTTATCTCTTGAATATTAAAATAATCCAATTTGTAAAGCTAATCGGATTTTTTCTCTCTCTTTTGGTATATTGCTTGACTGACCGTGACATGTTTTGACAGTCTTTGATGTCTTCATATGATTTATATGATAGTTCTTCGCCCTTTATGTATGCTTACCATTTCTTCAGATGCACAATGGAGATTGATTTAGTCAACTAGTTCAGCTCACTAGACCACACACTTCCTCAAGCTACAACGAACTTTCCTTGTAAAATGTACATTTTATATTTGCATGGAAAAAAGTATAGATAGCCGGCCACTAATATCCTTAATGTCCTGGCGTTTTAGAGATGCAACCTTTAGATTCTTGTTCCTATAGATTGTTGTCTTAAATTATTATTTGGTTTGGAGGGTTAACAAACACCCCTTTTTAATGTTCCTGGCATGCTTGGAGGTGGATCCATGAATCTGTTGATTGTATATCAATTCTGGAAGAGGTGGTTATTAATATGACCTTTTCTAAATCCCATTATCTCATTTCCAGGCAATGCTTTCTGGTGAACCTACTATTGTTGAGGCTTCGGCTGCTTTACTGAAGGCTATAGTTACCAGGAATCCAAAAGCAATGATAAGATTATACAGTACAGGGGCGTTTTATTTTGCCCTGGCATATCCTGGATCTAATCTTCTTTCTATCTCCCAACTGTTCTCAGTAACTCATGCTTATCAAGCTTTTCACGGTGGGGAAGAAGCTGCAGTTTCATCTTCTCTACCTTGGGCAAAACGAAGTGTATTGGGGGGCCTCTTACCTGAATCATTGCTCTATGTACTGGAACGAAGTGGGCCAGTTTCTTTTGCAGCAGCAATGGTTTCTGATTCTGACACTCCGGAGATTATTTGGACGCACAAGATGCGAGCAGAAAATCTAATTCGTCAGGTAGTCCTGAACATGAGCTCAACTACCTGTCAGTTGACTCTACAACTCTTTTCATTAATATTTAATATATATATATATATATATATATATATATATATATATATATATATATATATATATATATATATATTAAATAAAAACACTGTGATGATTGAGTCATCCACAAAGCATGCAACTACCGCAACTATAACTTGAAGATGGATTTTACGTTTTTAGGTTCTTCAGCATCTTGGTGATTTTCCTCAGAAATTGTCACAGCATTGTCATTCCTTGTATGATTATGCTCCAATGCCACCAGTGACGTATGCGGAGCTGAAAGACGAAATGTGGTGTCATCGTTACTATCTCCGAAACTTGTGTGATGAAATTAGATTTCCTAATTGGCCAATAGTTGAGCATGTTGAGTTTCTGCAATCATTGCTAGTAATGTGGAGAGAGGAGTTAACTCGAAGGCCAATGGACCTTTCTGAAGAAGAAGCTTGCAGGATACTGGAGATTTCGATTGAAGAAGTATCCAGAGATGATGCACCTAAAAAACCAAGCGCTGAATCAAATGAGATACCTAACATATCAAAACAGATTGAGTATATTGATGAGGAAAAGCTCAAGAGACAGTATAGGAAACTTGCAATGAAGTATCATCCAGACAAAAATCCTGAAGGAAGAGAGAAGTTTCTTGCTGTGCAGAAAGCTTATGAGTGCCTGCAGGTATTCACAACACCCTGATCTTGCTGGACATTACTTTTCTGATAGCCATAAAATTTTGTATAGTTACAGTACTTAGATCAATGAATCCCAATGGTTATAATATGCCAAATGAAAACGCTAAACATGGTTCTAATTTATTTAGAGGCCAACCCTGATTAACCTTCTACTAGCTTGTTATAATAGAATGTGTATTCAACCTTCCATTAGCTTGTTATAATAGAATGTATTTCCTAGCAGCCAACTTCATCTTATCCCATAACTACCTATAGCAAGAAAAGGGATTTTCCTGAATTTTGATGTTAATAGCATGTTTGGATAATTTGCTAATTATTATATTAATCTCGAATTATAATATTTTCTTGTTATAAGAACACCCTTGAACTCAAGCCATTTTTGTAATTTTTAGACTATAAGCTGGTCTTTGTATACGTGAACTTGAATGATGTGCTTCCTCTTGTTGGGTTATGTTTTATCCATTTTTAGATATTCTTCTAAATGAACCACATAAACATTTGCGAGTCTTACACAGCATGTCTTCAGTATTCAGGAGATCAGTTGACAAGGAAATGCTTCACCTACTTTAATTTATAATGGTTTGTCATATCTTATACCATGTTCTAAAAATCCCCAAAAATCCCCTCATCACCTATTAGTGATCCGAAAAGTTTAGGATAACTATTTGCTGTTCTTAGCGATTTTTGATTCTTTTCCCTCAGGTGACCATGCAAGGGTTGCAAGGCCCCCAAAATTGGAGGTTGTTGCTACTCTTGAAGGGCCAATGCATTCTATATAGGCGCTATGGAAATGTATTAATGCCTTTCAAATATGCTGGGTATCCGATGCTGTTAAATGCCATTACAGTGGCCGACGATGATAACAATTTTCTTTCTTCTGATCGAGCACCTCTTCTAGTTGCAGCATCAGAGCTTGTTTGGCTGACGTAAATTCACTGTCCTCTAATTTTCAAATAATTATTTCTTGATGAGTACTCTTTAAATGTATTTGTTAAGGTCTCATAATTTCCATATCTTTAATTACTTTCAGGTGTGAGTCCTCATCCTTGAATGGTGAACAGCTTGTCCGAGATGGTGGAATACCTCTTCTTGCGACTCTTCTTTCGCGTTGCATGTCTGTGGTCCAACCGACAACTCCAGCTTCTGAACCGTCTGCCACTATTGTTGCTAACATCATGCAAACCTTTTCAGTTTTGAGTCAGTTTGAAAGTGCTAGAACTGAGATGCTTGAATTTTCTGGATTAGTTGAGGACATTGTTCATTGCACCGAACTTGAGCTTGTGGCTACTGCTACTGATGCTGCCCTGCGGACTATCTCTCATGTTTCTGTCTCCTCAGAGTTTCAAAATGCCCTTCTGAAAGCTGGTGTGCTGTGGTAAGTGAAATTGTTAATTGTTGATCTTACTATGTTTATTGCGCTTCCATCAGTGTTCTAGGACATTTTGATCTTTAGGATGTTAACTACACTAGAATTTGCTGATAGAAATTACTTGTAAGATGTTCATGTATTGGTAGCTCTGATCATTTTTCTCCTCCATCTGAATGAAGCATATTTCTTTGTATATTAGTTTATTTACTTACATTATATATATATATATATATATATATATATATATATATATATATATATATATATATATATATATATATATATATATATATATATATATATATATATATATATATATATATATATATATATATATATATATATATATAAATCAGGAAAGTCTTGGAATTGTAACGAAGTTATTTTAGGATGACTAGTATTTGAAGAGAAAATTTCCTTATACTATCTGAAAGAAAAGTTTGTGATTTATAGAGAATATAAAATAGAGGCCAGCAACTGTTATACCTTAATGTCAAAGTTTTTTTCCTTTATGTTGTTTTATTTGAGTCCATTTCAGAAACTTTGTATCTTTCTAAGCAATTTTTCGTGGCAGGTACCTGATGCCACTGTTGCTTCAATACGATTCAACAGCAGAGGAATCAGATAAGATTGATGCACATGGTGTTGGAACCAGCGTTCAAATAGCAAAAAATTTGCATGCTGTACAAGCATCTTTTGCCTTGTCAAGGCTTAGTGGTTTGGGGAGCAGGGAGACCCCCACACCCTATAATCAGGCTGCAGCTGATGCCCTTAGAGCTTTGCTGACCCCTAAACTTGCAAGCTTGCTGAAAGATAAGCTAGCCAAAGACCTCTTGTCTACATTAAACTCAAACTTGGAGTCTCCTGAGGTAAATGTTACATATCCTTGCAGTTTTGCAAAATTAGTATCTTCGACATCCATAAGCATTGCTTCATTTTCTTGGATTAGAATCTTAGACATAATTACATGTCTTTCATGAAATTATGAACCCAATAACTGGGTGTGTTTATCAATATGCCTGCCTTGATGGGTATAAATTTATGTTAAACTACACATTTGCCACCTGTAGTATCCCATTCGGCATTTGAACCTTTCTCTCTCTCTTCCTCGGGTGAGGTGAACACTGAGAGGCCGGTGTAGGAGGTTTAATGCTATTTTCTTACCTTAGGCCTTTTTTGCTTTAAAAACACCGGAAAATTTTGCAATGAACCAAAAAAATTTTATAAGTGATTTTTTGATTGTCAAATTTATGTTCTTGAAAAATTTCTATGCATTAATCATTTCGTGTGAATTATTCATGATGGTTCCATCAGTGATTCAAGTTTTATTTGTATTTGTTTTTACTTGATTATTAGAAAACCAGGGGAATGTCAGGACCAAGAGTGTTCACTATTTCTCAAAAATCTTCACATTTTCTATATTTTTTGCATTTAAATAAAGAGGAATAATTTTAATTTTCTTGAACTGTCTTTTTACATAGATTATAGCATCGGCTATGTTAAAGAATCTTGTGTTGGCTCTTTGTTCTTTATGGCTAGAGCTCTGTATTGAATTAGCAAAATCAACAAAATATAGTGATGGATCTTTCAGTCTGCTCCTTCCTATTACATGTGATTACTTGTGCACTACATAATCTGCATGTTTTCCAAAATCATACCTAATATGTCTCTGCTGTGAGTTGAAATGCCCTACTAAATACGGGTATTTACTTCTGACTATAATTGGATGTGCGGGGACATTCTAGATGGAACATGTTTCAACACCTAAGGAATGTGGTGACAAGTACTTCTGCATGTGTTGTATATGCGATATATCATAGTTGATATTATACATGTAACCTTCAGTTGAATTGCAAAGTAGTCTCACCTACTCTTGTCTTCCGGTGGCAGATAATCTGGAATTCCTCCACTCGTTCAGAACTATTGAAATTTGTGGAGGAGCAGCGTGCAATATTAAGTCATGATGGTTCATTTGACTTGAAAGATGCACATTCTTTTGTATATGAGGCATTATCTAAGGAACTCTATATTGGCAACGTGTACTTGAGAGTCTATAACGATCAACCAGATTTTGAAACTACTGAACCTGAGGATTTTTGTCTTGCCCTTGTTAATTTTATATCGCATCTGGTCCATAACGCACAAGCTGAAAGTGGGGATACTCATGTTAATGGTGACGTAACCACTGAATCATCTCTGAAGCAGCAATCCTCCGAGGATTCTTCAGCATCAGTTGAAGGGGAAATCAAGGAGACAGAGGAGTTTGACTTAATTAAGAATCTTCGATATGGTCTCAAATCTCTCCAGGTACAAATCTGATTGCATTGCTTCTTGTAATGCGTAAATGGTGACTCTTACACTTCTATTTTTTAATTTCAGCATCTGTTGACAAAGAATCCCAATTTAGCTTCGGTGTTGTCTACAAAGGAAAAGTTATTGCCCCTATTTGAATGCTTTTCTCTACCTGTTGCTTCAGCAAGCAACATCACTCAGATATGTTTGAGTGTCTTATCACGGTTGACAACATATGCCCCTTGCCTGGAGGCAATGGTTGCGGATGGCTCTAGTTTGCTTATTTTATTACAGATGCTTCACTCAACTCCCAGCTGTCGTGAAGGAGCTCTGCATGTCCTCTATGCCTTGGCAAGTACACCGGAGCTTGCATGGGCAGCTGCGAAGCACGGTGGGGTTGTTTTCATTCTTGAAGTTCTCTTGCCAATAAAAGGTATAGTGATCTCATACATCCACTTTCTTGGTCATGCATTTATCGTACTCCTAAAATGAAAATGTTGTGCAGAAGAGATTCCATTGCAGCAAAGAGCGGCAGCAGCCTCATTGTTAGGGAAGCTTGTTGGGCAGATGATGCATGGGCCTAGAGTTGCAATAACTTTGGCTAGGTTTCTGCCTGATGGACTTGTTTCTATAATCAGGGATGGTCCCGGCGAAGCGGTTGTAAATGCTCTTGAACAAACAACAGAAACTCCAGAACTTGTATGGACTCCAGCAATGGCTGCATCTCTGTCTGCACAAATTGCGACAATGGCTTCAGATCTGTATCGTGAACAGGTGAAAGGACATGTTGTTGATTGGGATGTACCCGAACAGGCTTCTGGACAACAGGAAATGAAAGACGAACCTCAGGTATAATTGCTATGGTGCTCTACATTAAATGTACTCGAGAATGCATAATTTTTTTTTACCTACATCATCTATTTATGTCTAGGTTGGAGGAATCTATGTAAGGTTATTCCTAAAGGACCCCAAATTTCCACTTAGAAATCCTAAAAGATTTCTTGAAGGATTGCTGGATCAGTACCTTACATCCATTGCAGCCACACATTATGATAGCCAAGCTGTTCACGCGGAGCTTCCTCTACTTCTTTCAGCTGCCCTGGTGTCTTTACTCAGGGTATATCCTGCCCTCGCCGATCATGTTGGATATCTTGGTTATGTGCCCAAGCTTGTGTCTGCGGTAGCTTATGAAGCCAGCAGAGAGAGTATGGCTACAGAAACTTGTGTATCTGAGGATACTTCGTCGCTACAAACTTCACAAACTCCTCAAGAGAGAATTCGCCTTAGTTGTTTGCGTGTTCTGCATCAGCTTGCTGGTAGCACAACCTGTGCAGAAGCTATGGCAGCAACTAGTGTAGGGACACCCCAGGTCTGAGTCTTTAAGACTTTTATTATGCTGAAGATCTAATCTGTTGTATTAAACATTCTTAAGCGTGGTCTCATTTTGATAGTCCTTATTTCAGGTAGTTCCACTTCTCATGAAGGCTATTGGTTGGCAAGGTGGAAGCATCCTTGCTCTTGAAACCTTGAAGCGTCTTGTAGTTGCAGGAAATAGAGCAAGAGATGCACTTGTCGCACAGGGTCTCAAGTGAGTGTACATTCCGCTTAACCATTATGTTCCATAGTAATAATTAGAAATGTGAAATTTGCAAAACTTGTCAAGGGAATTACAACATGCGTAAATTTATCTATTTTTGAACGACTTATTTTCTAATTCTGGTCTGGGAAGGTGTAGATGTCGTAAATTAGTTAATGTGCGGCTGTAGAAAACACTTGGGATATTGTTCGGTTCATTTTGAATAATATTGGGTTTGCATCTTGAAGAAAAAGCTATTGCATCTTTCTTGTCATTAAATAATAATACAGCATATGATCGGTATAGGGTTGGTCTTGTGGAAGTTCTTCTTGGTCTTCTTGATTGGCGAGCTGGAGGAAGAAATGGGCTCTGCTCGCAGATGAATTGGAATGAGTCAGAAGCATCCATTGGCAGGGTTCTTGCAATTGAGGTAGTACCGCATTAAGGTTTATATGAATGAGCTTGAGCACTTCCTTTGTTATATGTAAAAAAAAAAAAGAAAAATACTCTCTGATGGTGCTTGCCTTCAAATTAAACAATAAATGTCTTCTTTTAAAAGTATAGAACAGTTGCTGTAGATTATAAAGGTCAACTACGAAAACTACAAGGTTTGGCCTATTTATAATAAACTAGCCCCCCTAAATACCTAAAGTACAAATAACCCCATATAGGAAATTTGCAAATTCCACTTGCTAATGTCAGTTCTTAAATAGGGTTCTCCTATCTTAGATTGATGACAACATTTTCCATAAAGGTGCAATTTGTAAATAAAGACAAACTTCAAGGGGGTTTTTGTAATATCTTCGGAGGTACTCATAATTTATAAACATAGATGAATATTTTGTGAATTGGCCGAATGGATTCTATAATCATTCTAAATTAATAATGAAATACTATTAGATCGTTGTAAGATAGATTTATTTAATTTTTAGAAGTGATAAGCTAGTTATTTTATTGGAACGTTCGGTAGCAATTTATTATGTTTTCTACCAATTGTGGTGATATCCCCTTTGCTGTCATCATGTAGGTTTTGCATGCATTTGCAACAGAAGGGGCTTATTGTACCAAAGTACGTGATATACTAAACGCTTCTGATGTAAGTCCTCAACTTCTTAATATGTATGCTTACTTATCTTGGATAGTATTTGTATTTTCATGATTCTTACAGTAATTAGGCACCAGAAACCTTTGAATATGACGAGAGTTATGCTTAGAAGGTGAATGATTGCGTTGATATACTGTTTAAACATGTTTAGGCAATGTGATAAATGCCACCAACTGCAAAATTTAGTACTAGTCTATGCTGGAAAGGACACATCAGTATTAATTAATTAATTGTATTCACGTCACTCACTTTGGTGTGCCTAGATCTTAAGACGCAAATCTCCAAACATCTATACAGTGCCCATATATTTGATGCAGAGTTTTGTTGATCTAATAAGATCATAACATCAAATTATGCCGACGGAGTTTGGGAGTTGAACGTGTAAATATTGTTTGAGAAAGTTTATTTACATCACCAAATCGGGAATGTTGTGCAGGTTTGGAATGCGTATAAAGATCAGAGGCATGATCTTTTTCTTCCTTCAAATGCTCAAACTTCAGCTGCTGGAGTTGCTGGTCTCATTGAAAGTTCCTCCACGCTTACTTATGCACTACCAGCACCTCCGACGCAACCTAGTCAAACAAAATCCCCTACCTGAGTAAATGGAAATCACTAATCTGGGGGATTAGACAAACTTCGTTGCAGAAATAATTACCGACATGACTTTTGTGCCATTGTGAAAACGCTTTTCCCTTGTATAGCAAAATGTACAGCTCGCTTTGTCTTTCCATCCCTCTTTGAGCATTTCATGGAACCACAAGTATTTAGGGCGTATAAATTTTGTAAGTTGCCATTTTGGCTTCATTTTTGTATAGTACGATAGGTGAGATTGACGAGTTTAATCTTGAAATTTGCTTGTTATGAGAGATGCAGTAATGCATTTTTTCTTCTGAAAAGGTGACCAGTGATATTGTGATGTGAGATACAGTAATGCATATATGTCATTGATGTTATATGGTTTTAAGTATTTGCCCATTTTGTTATCTGAAATGATTTTCGCGATACTGAAATTACGAATACTGTTAGTATTTGCACATTTTGTTATCTGAAATGATTTTTGCGGTGCTAAAATTATGAAATACTGTCATTCTATTTTTCATTTCTCTCTCTAAACCCCCAAAACTCACAAACACTCTTAAGAATCATCACAAATCCTCTCAAATTTGAAAATTTCACCAAATTTGAAGGTAATCAACTGTCTAAATTAGTTATATGTAATTTCTTCTTAGTTTATTTCGCGATTTCCATGTAAAAAACCCCCCCCCCCCCCCCCCCCCCACATCCCCTATAAATTGGATTATTGGGCTTTTATTTTTCTGGTCTACTTAGGCAACACGCCCAAATGGGCGTGAATTTTTTTTTACACGCCTGATTTGGGCGTTTGTTTATAAGTTGGACGCCTATATCAGGCTTGGATCGTAGAAACCGGTGACTGGTTTAGGTGGGGGTCAAGAGTTTACACTCCCAGTTTGGGCGTGTAAACTCTTGACCCGGCCTAAACCGGTTGCCGGTACGGGTCAACATTTTTTCTTTGAAGTTTGTTAGTTTATTTAATTAGTTAGTTAATTTATAAAAACTCTTTTATTTAATTTATTTCATTGATTAGTTAATCGAACGATCTAAGAAGGGAAAATCGTCGAGTATAAGATGCATTCACTGAATCAATGGAACTAATACCAAATTCAAATCATTTATAGCACAACAAAACCATTTTCCACAACAGTTCTATTCATTTTTTGAGCGAAGTGTTTCATCTAAGTTTAAAGCAAAACATATCAAATTGATGACGTAGTTTGTATGGATGGATTTGTTTGTGGCCGTGGCTATTCGAAATTCTAATTCGACTATGTGGAAGATTAACTAAAAGAAAGACCATAAAAATACTTTTTTTTAAGCTAAAAATCATGAATGGTAATATGTCCATTAATTAAATTTATCTTGTTTTGTTGTTGCAAGACCAAAAAGACGAGTTATTTGCAAAATGAAAAAAATTCTAGACAAAAGAAAAATAGCAGACAGGAAAATGCATGACCAAGCCAAAACAACCCTTCAACATCGCCGCCGCCGTAAACTCGCCGCCCAAGTGTCGCCGCTGGCGGAAACTGTCAAGCCTACACATTAAAGTCATGATCAACCGACAACCAACGCAACCCAACACCGACACCCAAGCAGGTAAGATTTTCAAAAACTCATAAAATGAAAATAAAAGGTTTTGTGAAAATTGATATTTTTCGAAGTTGGTTTTGTTAAAATTAGGGGTGGCAAAGGTGATCCGGTTCGATGAGTTTGGTCCAAATCCAGTCCGATCCAGATGGATTCCGTCAAGATAAAATCTAAAAAAAATGAATTGGACCAGATTAAGTTGAGTTTAAAAAAAATCTGGATCCATTACGGATCCAAGGCAAGTTCAAAGAAAAAATAATTTGACGCAAAATTGATTCATTTGCAAGTCCATGAAAAGTACATTACAAGTCCTAGTGAAATCCACTAAAATCTGTAAGTAAATTTTGAAAATTCCTTTTAAATCCTCTAAAACTTTAAAAGGAAAAAAAAATACATTGAAAGTCTAAACAAAAAAGGTTTGAAACTTAAACCCTAATTTCCAAATCTGCACCACCCAAACCACCCCCTCCACCACCGTCGCTGCTGTTTATCGCCACCGCCGACATCGCGCCGCAACCATCGTTCACCGCCGCCGCCGTTCACAACCTCCACCGCCACCACAGCCCCATTTCACCTTGTTACGCTAAAAAATGTAAATAGAAAGAGAACTTAAAAGGAAACTGAGTAATTGGATATATAACTTCAAACAATAACAAGAAAGGGTGAAAATCGGGAAACCAATAAACTGAAAAGGCTTCGAGAGATCTACTCCATTAACACCCAAAATTAAGAAGAATGACGAAAGACACTTCACCAAAATCAGCTTCCATCTGCAAGTGAAAACTTGCTTTTTACACTTACTTTAAAATAAAGGGATAATTAGTGAGAACCCGAACATCATTTAAGGATATGACATACACCCTTTTTAAAATTTTACTCCTTGATAAATCATTTATTTATAAATAATATTTAACATAAATTTAATGGGCCTAAAAAACCATATATGTCCCCACTAATTATTAATTAGTATAATTATTCAAATTAAAAAAAAAATTATATCCATAATCTACACCCAAAATCTTCTCAAAAAATTATACCCCAAATCGCGCTTCAGATTTATGTCCAAAATAATGCTCCCTGATCAATTCTAAAAAATCTCATTTTTATTTCTTTTCTTATTTTCGATTTCTTCATAAGAAAATTTTGATTTTGTTTTCAAAAAAAAAATTATTTTTAATTTTTTTAATTTTGGTTTTTTATTTTTTATACTTCTGTTTTTCAAAATTAAATTAAAAAAAAAATGTTTTTAACAAATTGAAATCCACAATAAACTTACCAAAAACCACTATGTGGTTATAGTATTTCGTTACGGAAATCCATTATAAACTTATCGAAAATCTCTATGTAATGAATGAAAACCACTCTTTAAATAATGGAAATCACTCTGTAAATTAACGAAAAACACTATGTAATTAGCAAATTCCATTACAAAAATTCACTAAAAACTTATCATTCGAAGTCAGGTATTTTTACAGTTAAATCTTGCTATTTTCATATTCTTCATTCGGACCGGAATGATACAATTGCAGCCACGGAGAGTGGAAGTGGAGAGCATTATTGGAAGTGGAAGGATATTTGGACTTGCCATCCCCCCGAAGATCCGTATTTTTTTGTGGCGAGCATGTTCGGATATTCTTCGAACTCACCAAGAGCTTTTTCGCCGACACATAGCACCGAACCCATTCTGCTCTCACTGTGGATCTGAGGTAGAATCTTTGACCCATGCCCTCTTTATTTGTCGTGGAATGAGGAATATTTGGCAAACTGCCCCATTTCGGTTGACCCCGACAATATTGCAACTCCCGTTTCGGGGGGTGTTCAGCTATCTACACGACAGTTTGGATGAGGAATCTCGATGCCTCGCCATGATCTTGTGATGGAAAGCGCGGGAAGTCCGTAACAGGGAGATGCATGGGAAGGTGAATATTACTGGACCAAAGAATTTCTTTGTGTTTTGGATGATGCCCAGCACCCTAGGTTACCGACAAAGGCTCCAAACATACAAGAGTGGGAACCCTCCCCCATTCGGTGTTTTGAAAATTAACGTGGATGCATCGTTTCTGGCGAGTCGAGACTTTTTCCGTACATCACTTGTGGTGAGAAATGATAGGGCTGAATGTGTGTGGTGGCAAGTTAGGAAGTTCGGCGGAAGAGTCAAACCGGTGGAAGGCGGAGCTTATGCGATTCTACATGCGCTACAACTTGCCCGGACTAAGGGGTGGATGCATATTTCGATTGAAGGAAATTGCCAACAACTTATCAATATTCTCCAAGCTAATAAATCCTCATCTCATTCCTTTGGAGCGATTATCGAAGAATGCTATTTTTATTCTCGTTTATTTTCTTCTTGTTCCTTTTCATATATTAGACGGCAAGGCAATAGCCTGGCGCACTCTCTCGCTTCTCTTTAGGTTGAAGACTTTTTGAAGGGTTCTTTACCTCCTGTTGGTTTGGCCTTTGGTGCCTAATATATGATATCTCCCTTTTTTTAAAAAAAAAAAAACACTCTATAATTAATGAAAACCACTCTGTAATTAACGAAAATCACTATGTAATTAACAAATTCCATTACAAAAATTCACTAAAACCTTATCAATCAACGAAAACCACTATGTAATTGATGAAAACCACGATGTAATTAATGGAAATTACTCTGTAAATTAACGAAACTCACTATGTAATTAGCAAATTCCGTTAAAAAAATTCACTAAAAACTTATCAATTAACAAAAACCACTCTATAATTAATGAAAACCACTCTGTAATTAACGAAAACCGTGTGGGCCCTTCCTCCTTTTTCTTTAATCTCTTCGCATTATCTAACATCCCTCCCCGCCGCCATCGCTCCGCCTGTCAAGAAACTTTAACAAAGAAAACGAAATCAAAGTCATGTCAATTCAATTCATTCAAAACAACCCCCTTTCAAAGCAACTTAAAATCCACTCAAATGTTATTGAAATCCACTTTTTAACTTATCAAACTCCAATTATCGAAATTCACTACAAAGATATCAAGGAACGGCATGCAGAAGCAAATACTTATAACTCAATTCGAGCAGAAATCAAGGATTAAAATTTCGAAACAATTACTAGAGGCATTGACTGTGAGACGCAAATCCACAAACATAATTAATTAAAATTTAATTGAAAAGGCACTAGGGTTTATAATTTTGTATTGACCCATTTCCTAATTCAGAGAAATAAAAAAAAAGATAGAATTTTCAAAAATTAATAAATAAATTGATGATCTTACCACCAACGAGGATGACAGTTCATTACTAATGGAGTTTTAATCTCTGTTTCAAAATCTCAGAAAATCCAAATTAGGGCACGATCTGAAGCATAATTTGTTGAAAGAGGAAGAGCACATCCGTCGCTTCGGTTTTTTACCACCACACAGAGATTGCACGGTGCAGAGAGAGGAAAGGGGGCGGCTGCGATGGAGAGTGAATAGATGGCGCGGCGGCGATAGATAGAGAAGAGAGGTTTGGAGAAATCGAACCGAGAAAAGGAATAGACGAGATGAAATGGGTTGGATCTTGGGGTTTGAGAATTTGGATGGAGATTATAATTATAAATTAATATTAAATAATAGGGTTCTGTCAAATAGGAAGGAGGGTATAATAGTGAAATTATATAATTTTTATTAATTAAAAATATTTTGGATTTAACTTAAAAATGAGAATTTTTTTTCTGACTCATTGTAATTGGAAGAGGCTAACGAGGGGGGTTTGTCAAATAACCCCTTTATATATATTAGGGTGGATACAACCCCTTGTTCAATATTAGTCAAACCCCCCTTAATCATTAAATTAAAGTATTTATTTTAAAATTGCTATACATAATACCTAATTTACCCTTAATGCTATATTATTTCACAACTGCCCGAATTTTCTCACGCCATTTCCGCCTCCCACCTTCCCTTCTATCATTTATGTCTTCCTCTCAATAGCTCGCTCCGTCTATTTTCTCTTTGTCTTGACTAAATCCATGGTGCAACAAGAACCTCTACACCGTAGCCTCCACCACCCACCCCTGAAAAGCATGGCATGAGCCGACGACTTTAAGAACAGCTTCAAGGACGTGCTCGTAGCGCATCTCCGCTCCCTCCACATTGATGACGAAGCCGCTAGATCTGAAGATCTTGTCCCAGCGCCGCCGCCATCGCTGCGATTCTCGATTCTGGTAGAAGACAACATCAAAAACTCAAAACTTCCTCCCTACCTCCACCCCTCAACTCCACCGTTGGATATAGTGACTTTCCGCCGCCGCCTCTGCCTTGTCGTCGCCATAGTTATGATTGTTTTGATTTTTTTTTTTGTGATACTTTTGATATTAGGTATGTTTTACAGCAATATAGTTGCTTTTGTTATTCAGCAATTTTTTATAGTTGTTTTCGTTAGGATTTGCGGCGGCGGTGCTGTCCAAATTAACAGCAAAAGTTGCTTCCACGGTCTTCATAATTGTGTGGCGGCGTTAGGGTTCGGTGAAATTTATAGTCGTTTATGTTAAATTTTTATAGTTGATTTTGTTCGTTCATTTCACGTGGAGGCAGTAGGCTACGCTGGAATTGAGTATTTTTGTTGTCGTTTTCTTTGTTTAATTTTTTGCAGTCATTTTATTATCATGTGACATAAGTACTTGTTTTTCCTGAAATTTATGCAACATGAATTTATTTTTATTTTCGGTGAACTTATGGTTCATTATATATTCGTTTTTGTTATTGTCTGATATAAATAGTTTCTCCTGACTTAAAATAGTTTTTTTTGTGCATGACATAGCTAGGTGATTCAGTTAATTAAATATTTTGTTGTAGTCGTTAGACTTTTTTTAGGTGTTTTTGTTGGTTCATTTTTGCGTGTGAAATTAGGGTGTTTTATATAACCATTTTTATTATCATGTGACATAAAGAGTTGTTTTTGATAGAATGGATGCGACATAAATAGTTGTTTCTTGAAACAAATTTATACAGACTTGTCGATATCAATATATATATTTTTTTCTCCCGATTCACAATAAATTTAGAAGAAATAGCATCACCTCAATTGGTAAGCCACACATAAAAATACATAAGTTTTTCAGCAACAACAAGGATAATCAATTACCATTACATCCACAAAATTTATTGCAATCATATTTTTTTCTTCTATTCATTTAAACGAGAATTTATAAGACAACTACAAAATTTATCCCTCTCATTCATTCCAAAACTAAATACAATTGTGGGAATGTGTAAATTTACGGTATCTGAGATGGGCTTGGTTGATGTTGACACTCTTGAAGAATGTATGTCTTCGACATATTTTTCCATTCGTTTCTTTTCTCTTGGACAAGTTTGTTTGCACCTGTTATTCCATCAGTGCAGATTAACATTATGTAAACAATAACATTATACAAAATATACTATTTTCAACATCAGCCATTTTCTTTAACCCACTATTTAAAGTACAAAACACGCTATTTTTCCAAATTTTGCTTCAATTTAGCTAAATAGACTATTTTATAATACAAATTAGACTATTTTTCAACATCAACTATTTTCTTTAGTCAACTACTTTTATTATAAAACAGACTATCTTCCTGATTCGTGTAAAAAAAAGATAATTCCATTCGAATGTAGTTATCACAATCGATCGAATAAATAAAATAAAATTCTAGCAGATTTACTCACTAGAGTCGACGATTCGAATATCATTGTTTTTTTCTCATCCTCATTTCCCCTGTACACCACGACAAAGAATTAAAAAAAATCAAGGGTTAGGGTCGTCTGTACCAAGAGGTTACAGAAATTTATGAACATGTCAAACTTATTGCTTACACTGATGTGTAGGAAAATAGCAGAAAGATGGGTGTGCTTGTAGTCATTTTTCGTCAATGGGTATGAAACGACCACATCTATAGAAAAATTGTAGTTTTTTTAGAACCGTTTGCGTCTCAAAGAAGGTTGTCACCGCCGATTGGTACCTTTGTCATGTTTCTCGCCGACATAGTAGTGCTGGAGTTTAAAGAAATTGGTTTTGGTAAGGGAAGATTGGAAGGAAAGTAGGTTCGCCATTTGGAAAAATGAGAACGTGATTTTAGCGATGCGGGATTTTTAGTATTTTATTTATCAGTTTAATCCATATTTTTATAGGGTTATTATCAGTATATAGAAAATTGCGGATCTACTACTAATATTGAAAAGGTAGGTGGATCCACCCTTATTAAAACAAATGCTATAGAGGGTTATGGCTAATAGTCCCCAAAATAAAAATAGTTCTAAAAATTAAATTAAGTCATTGGAACACCAACAATCACTTCAGCTGAGGTACTACTATTGCTGACTTGGAGGTTGCCACCTGTCTCCTTGTCACTGCTCGAGTAATGGCTGATGTGTCGTGCTTTATTTAATAAAAACGTAATATGCAAAAAGGCTTCTGGTTGTAGCCGTTGATTCTTCTTTAATTCATCATCTTCCCTAGAGTTTCATCTTTCTAAGGCAGCCAACATTTGCAATCTCAAAATTTCTAAGGGCAAGACCTTACTTGATGCAAAACAAAAATATAAATAAATTTACTAAGAGCAAGGCTGAAAATTACAAATATAGCCCCAATATTAATTTTGATATTATTAATTCAAGTTAAGCCTTACTGCTATTGCAAGACCAAAGAAAAAAATGAAAAACAAGAGGGAACTCGTTTCATTAACAAAACCCAACCTCTTATTCTTCACACTCATTCTACACATTTTTTCTCCAAAAAAACTCTTTCATATTCTTCAAAAACCCTCATCAAACAAAACCCTCAAATCTAACTAAAACTTGCAAATGAAGACATTGTGGACACACAAGACATCAATATGGATGATTCTAAGGTCGAAGAACACCATGGGATAAGAAATATTGTACTCTTTTAGCTTTGTGATCGTTTTTCTCGTTTTTCGAAAATAATTTCTCGTACACAAAAAATTGACGTTTACATGTCGGTATTTAGCAATAAAAACGACATTATAGAGTCAAAATTTTTCAGTTTTTGAAAAAATCGATGCCCACATGTCGTTTTAATTGCTAAAAATCGACACATTAATGTCGAATTTTTGAATAAAATACCGACACACAAATGTCGAAAAAAGTGCAAATAATCGACAACAAGTAACTGTTGAAATTTAGTGAAAAATTCGATTGTCGAAATTTTACAAAACAATCAACAAGTATAGGTCGATATGTTTAAAATCAAAAATCCTTCAACAATGGTGGTGGAATCTAACCTTAAAATCCTCGACTATGTTCTAAATTCATTATTCTAACAACAAAATCTTATTTATCACATTTTGTTTCTCAAAAAAAGTTAATTCAAAAAGTAATTTCTTACTTGCTTTTCGTGATTGTGGCAGCGGGGGTTGTGGCGGCAGCAGTTGCAGGCGGTGGGAGTTGTGGCGGCTGTCAACTGCAACGGCGATGGCGGCGGCGGTCGACGGCAAATTTGCAAGTGGTCCTCTTCTTCCCTCCCTCCCGTTTTTCAATTGTGTTTTTTTTTTTGTTTTTTTTTTTAATTTTGTCTTTGCAAGAGTAATTGATATAATTATGTTTTATTTTGTTTGTATTTTACTAAGGTCATTATAGTCTTTTTACACTTAATTTGGTATAAAAATTTAATTTGATCTTGTCTAAGTAAATTTTGCGATTGCATATAGTCACCGCCTCTTCCTAATCCATCTCTGTAAGTTTAGGATCATAACACACCTGCATGATAGATATAATTATTTATGGCGACTTTTACGATATGATTGTCGTTGGAAATGCTGGTGGTGGTGCCTAAAAGCGTGACATTTTCTTTTGTGTGTGTGTTAGAGAGTGGGAAAGAGAGAGAGTCTAGTGTGTGTGTATGAGAGAGAGAGGGACCAGTAATGTTTGGGTACATTTTATTTTGGGGAGTTATTTTCATTTTGTTATGGGGAAATATGGTTAGAGAAAATAATTGAAGAATGAAAGTAATATCAGTTTATAAATTGAAATGAGACAACGCACTGCAACGTTCAAATCATGTTTAAAGATGTTAGGAACATGTATTATAGAAGTAGAATCTGAAAATTAAAGTGATATCGTAAAGATAATTTTTACTGTAGCAGTCAAATATTTTAAGAGTAAATTGCAAATACCATCCTTGTGTAATAACTAATTGTCAAATAACCCCTGTCAAAAAACAATTCACTCATACCTCCCTGTGTAATATTTTTCGAAGCACACTGCACCAATTGGTAGTTTAATTGTTGACCAAGGGAGAAAGTACAAAATGTCCTAGGGTTTTTTTGCAATTAGTAAAACTTACAAGTGTTTAACAAATTTTTAATAATTTTATTGTTTTAAATAAATAAAATATATAATAAATATAAATAATAATAAGAAAAATTGAAGGAAAAAAAAGGAAAATAGTCGTCTGCAAAGTGCACCCCACAACTAGACACGGCCGTGGGCCGGTTTTCGCTCGTAACCGGCTCGAACCGTTGACCAGTGAACTGGCCCGTCATCCCCGGGACGGGCCCGGTTCTAGATATAGGTGAACCGTGAACCGCCGGGCCGGCCCGGCGGTTTACCCGAATGTATAAAAAAACGAAAAATTAAAAAACAACTAAAAAAAGCTAAAAAAAGAAAGCCGAACCAGCCCGGTGAACTGGCCCAGTGAACCGGCCGTTATTTGCTCTTTTTTGAATCCCCCATTTTTTCCTATAAATACACTCACACCCCATTTTTTCCTATAAAATTAAGTTCAAGTCGTTTTATTTATTTCCTTTCGTTTGTTTTCTATTTAAAATTAATTCTTTTAATTTATTTATCCATAAAGTATTTTTCAAAAAAAAAATATATATATAAATATAATTTTTTCTGGGCCGACCCGGAACCTGAGTGAACCGGCGGGCCGTCCCAGCCCGCCGAACCGCATGTAGTACGGGCGGGTTCCGGTTCCGGAAAAAGTGAATCGCAAACCGGTGTGAACCGGCCTGGAACCGGCCCATGGCCGTGTCTACACCACCCTACCCCCACTCACCAACTCACAACTCCATCCACCATTTCTCCCCGTCCTCGCCTGCTCCACCGCTCACCATCAATTCACCCCTCCTGCACCACCACCACCACCGTGTTTTTAAGATCCACCGCCCACAACCGTGAGCAATACGTCGTCATTCTTGGAGAAATCGGACATCAGAGAGGTGCAGTAGTGTTGGAATACAATAACAAAAAATTGCTTCAAATGGTACGAAAAGCAACTCACAGTGTAGGTGGAATTCACTTGAGATTCAAATACCCATTTATCCTTCGCAGAGGTTGATTTTCTCGACTTCTTTAATAGCTATTGTTACACAAAATCCACCGCTAGAGATTGAAGACGACGGCCATGATTTGCCGGCGAAGATGACTGAAAATCCGCAGCTGGAATTTCGACAGCCATGGAATGGGAGTTTTTTACAGAAACAGGTCGATTGGTGACGACGATGACGAGCAAAGGGGAAAAAATGTTGGGGGGCAACTCTGTCATTTCACACAGCAAAAGTGAAGAAAAATCGCACAACTCGCGCGTGTGAGACACGATTTGCCTCCAGGGGTCTTAATGCTTCGACTTTGATTACACAGTGAGTTTTGAGTGAATTTTTATTTGACAGGGGGTTATTTGACAATGAGGTATTACACATGGGTGGTATTTGCAATTTACTCAATCTATTTATTGTTGATAGATAATCGACAGAGCACAAATTTAGGAGTCAAATCTTGTAAATTTGGAGTGAAATAATTCTCTCCAGATTTCGTTCCCGTGTATCATTCTTTTATTAATTCATTTCATTTTATTTGTTCATAAATATAGGTAACTCTTCACTTGTAAAATCTATATATTGTAACAATCTCAGTTTAATGAAATTATCTTATAGCCTACAATCTTCTTTTTGGCATTACAGGACACTCTGTCATAATCTCTTTTTTTTTCCTCTTTCCCTGGTGAGAAATCATGTCTTCAGAACCACTCTCATCTAGCAAACTTCCCACAACTTCTACTGATGACATAGAGACACCAACTATGGTCTTCGAGGAAATTTCTCTTCTCCTGGTACTAATTAATTTCTCTGGATGCTTCATCCCAAATCCCATTTATATAAACTAGCAAAAAATGGAGGAATTTATGCATCTTGGAAATCACAAATAACCAATCTTCTTTTAAGTTATGGCCTATTGGATTATGTTGATGGATCTCATCCTGTCCATCAACTACGAACTAGGAAATTTCATTTTGGCTTCGACAAGACAAAGTTATACCAATCGTTTCAACACTCGCATGCTCACCCTTCGAAGGAAAATCTGCTGATGTTTATATGAACAAGATAAAAGGTCTTGTTGATGATCGACCGTCCCTTGAGTGGTGCTGAAATAATGGCGATGAGTTTAAGGAACTAGCCATGGCAGTTTGTGTTAGTGATTCTCCAATTTCGTTCGAGGATCTCTACGATAAACTTCTTTATGAAGAAATGATTCAAAATCATGTTGAGTCCAAGGAGAATGACATCCAAATCACTGCCCAACTGGCTCAAAAACACAATGTCCCAACTTCGATCATGGTCGTTCGAGGCAACCTCCAAAAGTGCAAATATGTCCCACTTTCACAATGTTTCTCACCCTTATGGATTTCAACTTTTCACCGGAGAAAACGAGGCAAGCCCCGCTTTGTGTGCCAACTCTGTGACAAACAAGGCCACGGTGTCAAAACCTGTCGCTCTCGCGGTCGTGAAATCTCTTAAAAATCATTTAAAAAATAATTTTATTTTGAAAATGCACAAATGGTGTGAGTGTTTGATTCTCCTATTGATTACCAGATTCCAAGAATTTATGAAAATCTTATCCAGTGAAACCAAATAAAAGAAGTAGAAAAGAGAATGAAAAGGAGGCTCAGATCTGTTTGTCTTGTAAACAGGCAAAAGAGAATAGGGCCACGCCATGGCTGCAAAATAACCCGGTTGCATACGAGGCTTAATCGCAGCCATCCGGGTTGCCCCGCCAAGATACGGGCCGGGTATTCTCAAAGCCAGATCCATTAGCTCAGAAGGAACCCGAGAAATAAAATCATCACAGCCTCTACGTCGGACATCAAAAGCTTTTACAAACAACCACCGCCGCCGCCGCCGTCAAAATCACACACACACACACACACACACACACATACATTAAGGCCTCGTATGGTTGCTTTTCTTTTTTTTTTTTTTAATTTATTTTTTGTTCTTTTGAAAAGGGCTGTTGACATGGTGAAGTAACTGAAGAAATCATAGGGTTAACAGAGAAAGGGGCAACCACCCTTGAGAAATTCCCAAACCTTCATCCTCATTCTTTTTCTTCTAAGCTGATATCGGCAGTTTCTAGGGGCTGAATGGATTCTTTATCTTTATGTCACCTCATTTCCAGGTGTCCAACAAGTTTATTTATATATAAAACTAGAATTTACGAATAGGTAAAAGTCTAGGGTTCGAGTCCCCCTCTCCTATTTCTCCATTTAAAAAAGTTTATTTATGAAATATTATATATTTTGTAATTATTTAATAAATCAGTTCTCATACATTTTTCTTATGCATTACACTCCACCCTAGCGTATATAAACCAGTTGAGCTCGGTTGTTTTCCTAAGTTCAAGCTCACATCTATTTTGACGAGATCAAGTCTGCGTCATTTTGTATTTTTTTTTCTTTTTTTTCAATTGTTTTATTATGAGAATTTTATTATTAAATTATAACAAAAAAATTCAAATAAAAAAATGACTTGTAATTTGTTTTTTATTACTTTTATGAATTTATTATTTATTTTTATATTAATTACATTAAAAATTAAAATTTTAAAAACTCGCGAGCTGCTAAACAACTAAGAATGAACACAAACTCGGCTCGTCAGAAACCTTGAGCTCGCGAGCTCGAAAAATTTGAGTTCGAATTCGAGCTTTTGTCGAGCCAGTTCACCAAGATCACGAGCTGACTCAACTCATTTACACCCCTACTTCACCCTTTTAACTTTCACTTAAACTATACTCCCTGTTCCCTGGAAACGACTGCAATATCCATCACTTTAATTCAAAATAACACTAGTCCTCTATTTTCTTCTAAAAAATATCTTTATGTCCAGAATTGTGACAATGCTTTCAACTTTTCTTTTCCCCATTATGTCTTATAAATTGTCTAAGAAGAAAATAATATCATACAAATTATATATACATCAAATGCCAATCAAACTATACGACTAAAAAATCTGAAAAATCAACATCCATGATGACCTAATTTAATATCCCTGAGACTAGGGCTGAGACTGAGTTGGGTCGGTTGATTACCAGCTTAAAAACCACCCATCCGACAAACCAATTTTGCTCAAATTTGAAAACCGTTGTCAACCCAACATTTGTGGGTGGGTTGATGGTTGACAATCGAATTTTTGTTCCGAAATGGTTTGGTCGATGGGTTACATCTGCCACCTAGTTAACTTAAAAAAAATCAAATTTTGGAGTAAAAATATGCACATTCTGCGTAATGCCATTGCACGATCATCATTTATCAGTTCAAAATAATTAATAGCAATTTGACAAAATATATAATTAAGAAATTCAAAGTAATAAAGAAAACACACCCTTTATATATAATTTTTACTAAAATTTTAATAACATAGTTGGTTGATCGATAGTTATCGATCAACCAACTTTTGATAATATTATAAATCACCCACATACCCATTATAGATGGGTTGGTTGAAATTTTTTTACCCGATCCAATGGGTCAGTTAAAAAATATTATCCACCTAAAAATATGATCGGTAATGGATCAGTTGGTGAATAAAAAACCAACTCGGTCGTAGCCCTACCTGGGACTGCAATAGGAACATATCGGTGGACAAGCAATGTAATTAAGTGCCTCGGTTACGTTGGGACAACGGTTGCATGTATCGATATTCGCATCGGTTTGATTGATAATATGAATGAAGATTAACTTAACTCTCAGAATAGGCAGGTTTTGTTGTAATCATTCAACCAACAATAAGCATATCACCTAAAAATTCACCAACTTTATAGTTTGGCAAAATAGCGTTAGTTCATGACTTTTATATAATCAGAAAACTTGCTTGTATTCACAATTCAAGCACATAAATTTGTTCACTTCAGTTAGCCATGCAATTCTCTTAACCTGTAGAATATGATCATCAAATGAGCTGCAATTTTATCGTAGCTTGAAATTATTGCTTAATTAAGAACTTTTTTCTCTTAGCTTAAAATTCCTTTATATCCACCAAACTCATAGAAATACACACAATTTATTTTCGAAGGCAACTGTAGAAGACTCATTCGGGCTAAAGATGATGTAATGTACTACTTTTTATTTATTTTTCCATATTTGATTTAAACCCAATCACACACATATATACATGTGAATGAGGATAAAACATGTATTAATACAGTAGAATAAAACACAATGGTATATGTAACTCGTACGGAGTCTGTTAAAGTGCGTGTTAATCCCGATATATAACTTTAATTTAGTAGTGCTATAATTTTGAAAAAAATGTTGCACTTCATTTGTTTCAAATTAACTGTCACATTTGAGTTCCAATAATGCATTAATTACATTCTGAATATTGCCTCATACTCCTAATTAATGGATATAAATTTTGTTAACACTTCGGATGAACTAATAAATGATGAATAATAATTCCAAATTGATTTAAATAAGCTATGATCATATGCTTAATTCATAGATAATAAACTATGAGAATTCAAATTCCATAACTAACAACTTAATTATTAAAACTAATTTAATTCATATATAATTGCAACATAAAGGCTAGTATGTTTTAATTCTTGAGGGACGGAGGTGCATCTCCACCCTCAGCCCCACTGTCATTAGTTCCAGCATTGGCCGGAAGTTCCTCATTTCCACCATCTTCTCCGGTGGCGTTAGATGGTAGAGGAGGATGAGGATGAGATTGATGGGTTTTTATAAAATGATACAATGGAGGGAGATTAATTTTTTGGGGTTCGAGGGCATCGCCCCCAGCCCTAATTTTTTTAGAGTAATTCATAAAAAAATGAAGCAAAAATAAGTAATTAATTTAATTATTATTTTAAGCGAGGTCCACAGCCCTCTCTTGCCCCTCTTAAGTTCCGCCCATGATGGGTGGTGGGGCCACCTCCTCCACCGCCACATGTTTTGGTGCAATAGCAAGTTCCACGTTTGCATCTGTCAGCTGTAAATATTTCCTCCTTGCACATTGCCTTGCAATTAATTTTGTGGTTTCTAAAGAAGCCCTACTCCTTGAGTAGCAGTTTCTTGCTTCACTGTGTATCATCGATTCATCTGCATTTATTTATTTTATGTATATAAGACAGAATCAAATTAGATTAAAAAAATGCCAAAAAAAGGGCCATAATAAATAAGTATATATAAATCAAAACTATTTAACTTACATTGATGAATAAGTATAAATTTACATAAGGAAGAGTTACACAATGAGGGAATCCAGAAAAAAAGAATCATAAAATTGGAAGGTCAAAAAAATTCAGATCGAAATCGACAGAAATCGTAGATATAGAAGATTTCTAGTAAATCCACAATCACGAAGAAGGAAGGAGAGCGCTTACGATCAAGAGTAATAGGAACACAACTATCCCATAAAGCTTCTTCATATTGATATTCAAGCTAAAATTGATGCACATTTTGCCAAATAATTGAAGCCTAAATTTATAGGTAAGAATAAGGTTAAAGAATTGACCAAAGTGTAAAGTCAGGTTTAGAATTAGGACAAATGGACTAAGTAAAATAAATTCTAAAGAAAGGGTTTTGGTACTATTAATATAAGGAGGTTGTCCTATTTCATGACCCCAATTTCATTTTCAATCTAACTTTAATTTGATTTTATGCCAAAACAGGAAGGAAAAAAAATAAAAATAAAAATAAAAAGAGAGAGCCAAATTATTCCAAGAATAAGAGAATTCTGAGAGGAGTGGGAAATTGTGATCAAGCTTTTCTTGGATCCTGCAACAAACATTGCCCATACTTTAACAAAGTGGTTTGTACTTTGTACATATAAATCCCTAAGTGCAAACATAAAACGCGAGTCTGTCCCCAGCCACATTTCACAAGTGTATCACTCCCTAAAGCAAACATAAACATGCAGTTAACTCCCTACCTCTGTGTGCAAAGTCCGAAACACCTTTCACTTTATTTTGAAATTACCTGCAGATGTCGGACACACCTTTCCACACACTTTTAACGCGCCGTTTGGGAGACACGCTCCACACCTTTTCAACTATGCGTTGCCATTTCATTTTCGAACCATTTTCTAAGCAGTTCTTCCTAAGCGGTTATTCCCATCTTTTAGTGTTTTTTGCTTGTATAATTACCCACAACGAGGAGGAAAACATTAAGGCAACAAATGAAAGAAAAGTGATCATTTTCGAAGAAGAAAAATTGTGCGGGCAAAGAAGGGGAAGGAGAAACAAGGTTTACTATTTTTTTTTTAAGAAATCAATTCTGAAATTTGTTGTTTTTATTTTATTTTTTTGCTTAGGTTTGCAAAAAAAAAAAACTGCATGTTCTCATATTGAATGATTTTGAACATTTCCAGTAGTGGGTAGTATCCATCGGTGAGATTGGGGTTTTATCAAATAAAAATCAACCAAATGGTTCCAATATATGTTGTTGTCTTGTTTATGTTTGCAAAAGTTGTTCATTTGCTGTTGAATTGCATGATTTTGAACACTTTCACTCTTGGGAATCATTCGTCTGGCACATTAGTATTTCCCCAAATCATTTTTGGTCCTAACAAGGGTTTGATTTTTGACATAGATGTGTTTAAATAATGTAAGTCGTATTATACAATGGTAGTGCTATTATTGTTAGATGGTATCAAAGTAAGGTAATGGACTTTCTTCTGATGTAAGTAAATAACATATATTGTATTGTATAATGGTATAGTTAATGTGGTTGTATAGTGTTGAGACAGATGAATGCACGTACAATTACTATAACAACCTAGTACGGCTATTATTTTACAATTGTATTTTTGTTGATTATTATTATTTCTTTATAATCATATTACATTTGCTGAGGATGACGCACAACAAGCTTGCAGGTGCTCTCCTGGAGCTTTCAAAGAAGAAATGGACATAATTAAGCCAATCATGAAGGCCAGACATTTTGCTTCCTTGGAGGAAAATCATTTCGGGCACTTCCTAAACATGCCTAAGATGTACTATAGTTTCTTAAATGTGTCAGTTCTATTGAAGAAGAAGTACAACGTGGAGGAATGTACATTCTGGTTTGGAAGTAAAACTATCTCCGTCTTATTTGACACTAGGGAGTTTAGCATTATGATGGGATTGCAGTTTAAGGGGGTAGTCATCGATATATGCCTGGAAATAGAAACTCCTTTCATTCGACGTATTTCTTGGGGTAAATTGACTCAAGTGAAGCATCATCAGATTGTTGAAAAATTGGAGGAGTATGCGGGTAAGACCGACCAACAATCCATTGAGGATTTTAGTAGGTTGTTCAATATTTTTTCTTGCAATACTTTCTTATTGCCAAAGAGTAAATTTCAATGCCAAGGTATGTTTATCCGGACGTTGACAAACTGGTGCGAGTAGGAGATTTTGCATGGAGGAAACTGGTATATGATGTGCTTATTAAATACATTGAGGCACACTTGACCGGAGCACCATGGTGTTTTTATGCTTGCACCATTGGATTATTGGCATGGGTGAGCGAAATGATCACTTCGCTGATGTAAGTAATAAGTGTTTTTGAATACCCTAGACTTTTTGGTTCGACTACAAAATACCAGCCGATGAACGCCAAGCTAAACATGTTTTTGGTGAACTCACACTAGACAAGGTAACAATTTGATTTATGCATTTTCATTATGGAAATGTCCCATTTGTAAACCAACGCGATGCTGTTGTATTACTTGTTTTACATTAATCATTGTTTTATTTTATGTGAACTGCAACAGTATTCTGGAAAGGCCATACCTGTTTTTGGATATGTCGACCACACTCATATGCATTATCAAATGCAATGTAACCACCATATTCACCACGTCTTCGTCACAAGCTCAGCGTGACAAACATTCTTTCACGAGGAGCCAAGTATTGGAGCACCAGTGTGTCGAGATGGATATCGTCCCACTTCCTTATGACAGACTCATAGATCTCCCTTAAAGTCGAATCATTCTTACCGGAACTGATGTGTAGATTATCTTGGTACCGACAACTTCTAAGAATACCATTTTGGAGGGGGTTTGATTCACCAGTTGCCGCCATTGTGGGAAAATTCAGTTTTTTTTCACTGTCGGGGAAGAAGAAATTAGTAACAGAGAATATGAGAAAAAAGAGAGGACAGAGAAAGAGAAGAGAAGAAAGGGAAGAAAGAGGAGAGAGGAGGGAGAGTGTATCAAGTGAAATTAAGTGGGACTAGAATTGAACTGCATGTTTATGTTTGTTGAAGGGACTGACCCGCTTGTCAAAAGTGGCTGGGAACTGACTCGTGTTTTATGTTTTCACTTGGGGATTTATGGTACAAACCCCTTTAACAAATTGCTGCTCTGACCCAAAGATAAAGGAGACAAGGAATGATGTAAAATAGTAAATGGGGAAAACAAAAATAAAAAGCGTAAAGAAATCCAACTAAAATAGATATCTTCTTGAAGTATATTGAGAGAGAGAGAGAGAGAGAGAGAGAGAGAGAGAGAGAGAGAGAGAGAGAGAGAGAGAGAGAGAGAGAGAGAGAGAGAGAGAGAGAGAGAGAGAGAGAGAGAGAGAGAGAGAGAGAGAGAGAGAGAGAGGGGGGAGGGGTTGAATTACAAAGAAGGGAGATAATAAGCAGTACTTGGTAGTAGAAGTAAATAGTATTAATTCTATTTCTATCAGAGAAGTGGGGCAAGTGGGGTGGGTGATGGAAAATGATGGAGAGAGAAAGAAGTCGCCAGCTGTCGAGGCGACCTCACCAGGAGAGAGAATGGAGCCGCCTGTCACTGCCCGTCAGTTTTGGACCAACCCTTTGACAGTTTCCCTTGGGTTAGAGAGGTTAAAGAAACCCAAATAGGGTTAGACCCAAGTTGGTCTGAATATAAATAGACTTAGTAGAGATTCTTAGAGGATTCTAGAAAACTTTCTAGAACCCTCCCTTTGTAGAGATTTTGCAGGAATTCTTTGGAGTGTTCTAGTGAACAACTTCTAGCCCTTAGATTAAATAGATCTCCACCATCCATTAAGGAGGTGGCCAAGTATAAATAGGAGTAGGGACATCATTTGTAAGTGTAAGGTTCCAACAGTATTTTTGATATTTTAAGATATTATTTATGTATATTTTTGTATATATGAATGAGATAAGAGGAAGGATTTGGGAAGAAGAAGTGTTAGAGAGGAGAGAGAAAACAAGGGAGAGAAAATGATACTGAATTAATTGTTATTGATCTTCTTCCCAGAAAGCAGTACAAATACTAACGGTTCAGAACATACAAGAAAATATTCTATTTTAATCAAAAAATAAAAACTAAACAACTGTCTTTTTTTTTTTCTTCAGATTATTTTCCAGAATCCTCTTCCATGAGCGGCCCAACATGCGGCCCACCAGCTTCAATTTCAGTCTTCTTCATACAGCCCTTTACTTCCCAGCCCATCAGATGCGTGACTTCCAACGGCGTCATTTCCACCCAGCGATATCCCCAAATCCCCTATCTTTTTTGGAACTCAACCCCCAATTCTAGCCCCTGAATTTCTTTTGCCTCTTTGTTCCAATACCATTTTTTCTGTTCTTCAAAATTGTGACGCTCACTACCGAAATACACTGTAACTTTTTTTTATACAATAATTAAATACAATGACTTCCGATAAATACAATGTCTCTCACTTAATTTCTCAACAATAAAATCAAATACAAGTGGAAACCAAAGCTCACAACTAATCTTGTATACATAGTTCTTGATTTACAATCATTCTTATATACAACACTAGATTAAACTCTCTAAAATCTCTGAATAACTTTTACTTCTAAGAGCTTTCAACATAATTGTCCACTAATGCACCTGACACTGAGAATAAGAAGGAAAATATAGGAGGAGTATGTCCAAATGGAGTTAGTGAGGAGTACAAGGGAAAAACAGTCGAATCAAATAATAGTCACAATATAAGTGCTCAACTTGGAATTGGAGTTAGAACTGGACCATCTAGAAAATGATCGTTCGATAAGGAATAAGAGGCCAAAGTATAAGGCACATCAGTAGGATCAGAATAAATCAATATGTACAGGTAAAGAACAATATTCAACGGGTAATTCCCGGATATCAATTATGAATTCGTGGAGATTCCCACGATAACAATTTTGGATATCAAATATGAGACCATAGAGATTCCCATGGTAACAATTTGTTCATGTACTTGTACCTTCCTTATGACTCCCTTAGCCGTAACTACCTTATAACACCGATCATCGTGCTACTCTGTTAATCGATCAATAGGCATGCCCGGGCGCATGCCGATCCATCCATCAGCACAGTTAACCTCCAACTATGCCAATGGTCTAGATCCAATATGGGTACTGTCGATGAGACCATATCCCGTCGGCCCAATACCGCCCAACAGTTTTTTTCGAAAAACCCGGGCCCAACTGGTCAATTATCCTTAGGGCGTCCTCAAAGGAATCAATCATATATAGATATCGGATATGCTTCCGACTATCTCAATTTACAGTTTGAATCCCAATAATGAATTCCACTTTGGAAAGAACCAATATCACAGTTCAATGATTGTGGGATTCCAATAACAAATGATAATATCTTGTGGTCACAAAATCACAAGTCAAGAAGGGTCGATCAATGGTTTCAATAAATAAGAGAGTGACCACAATTCAAGATCGTATAACAATTGATGAAGATGGATCTCAATCAACAATAGTCTTAGCTTAAAATTGAATCTATAGTTGTATAGCTCGAAAGACAAGTGGTTTCAATGGATCAATGAGAAGTCAAGATATGAACGATCCATCAATTCACAGTGGGTACGAAACGAAATAATCCTAAGTGGTCCAAGAGTTGGGAAAAGAACGATCTACGTTCATCGAACCACTGTAGAAACAAATCAAATGATTTAATGACTCATAATAGAAGTGGTTCCAACTAGTATACAAGTCAAGATGTGAAACGACTCAAAATTTATAGAGAATCCGATTGAAACTCGTTGATTTATTCAAGGTCAATAAACGAACTCAATTGAGTAGCCAAAGAATCTGGATGATAAATTATTGGAATAAGTTTTGAATCAAGATGATAACTTATTTGAATAGTTCGAGGAAGGAGATACGAACCATCAAGAGGATTCCGAATAAATCATTATTTTCAACAATTCAAGAATCAAAATATAATACGATAGGCAACAAGTAAGATATATCACATTTAAGTGATCAAGAAGCAATAACGCATATCTTATTCTCAGTGTGCATTTTGTGTTTTCAAGAATAATAATGAAGAAATAGAGATCCTCATCTGGAGTCCAATGCAAGTGCTATAAATACATCTTACTCTCGAGTCATGCTCAAGTCTTGAATGAGAGCTTTAGTACGGTCGATACCTATAAAAATATTCATCACTTAACAAGATTCCAAATGCTAATATAACCGTATTATTCCACTATATCACATAGTCAATTTCTTGAAACATTTATTACGAATGTCTTGTTGCCACAACTTATTTGAACAATCGTTACGATCACCTTCCTTATCCGAATAATCTAAACGATATATTGAATTAAAGATAACATTTGTATCTACAGGTTTACTGAATACCCTGAGCCCAAATTATCAGCCTAACACAGAAATAACAGCCCCGGAAGATGATTGCACGAAACTGTCAGGTTTTAAAACAACTGCATTTGCTGGCACAATGTATTTGGAAAAATCATAACAATTTTTATTGTTGTCCAAATTGACCAAATAATGCACCAAATAAAAACTGACAATTTAATCTACAAATTCTCAGAAGAAACACAACCCAAATTATTAGCTCAACATAGCAAAAACGGCCCCGTAAGAAGAATACTCAAAACTGCCCTGTTTTTGACAGACTCACTACCGTCTAATTCTCATCTCTAAAAGTCTATAAAACTTGCTCGAATTAGAAGCAATTTAACACTTACTTATAATTCTCACGTTCCTCTATGAGTTTCGTCAAGGAATGATTCCCAAATTCGCACTCCAAACCCTCCAAATTCTGCTCTGAAAACAGGTGCGGCAGCAGGTTTTCTTTCCCTAAAGTTCCGGTGAGCAGCTAGGATTTTCGCCAAATTCCGGCGACCACCACCGATGAATACAACCGAGAACATGCACCTATGGAAGTCTTACTTCTCAAGGTTTCTAACCGTGGTTCCTGATTGTCGAGATTCTTCCTCTAAGGCCTCCGTTCAATTAACTCTTTAAAGAGCCAAAGGCTGAAATTCGATTTCTGGACAGCTAGCCGTCTTCTTCGCCCGATTCCGGCGACCATCTGATGCAACCACCGCCGTAGGCCACCACCACTAGAAAGCTGACTTCCCAAGCTTTCAAACGATGTGATCTGATCTTTATAACCCCTCGTTCACACAACCCTATTTTTGTCGATATTTTGAATTGGGGATTTCCAATTACAACCTCAAATTTGTTTCATATACCTCCACTCCTCTAAACCTCTTGCATGAATTTTATTTTTCTCCAACTAATTTCTAGGATTTCAGCCAAGAACCGAGAGAGAGCAGGCGAGAGAGAGAGAGCTATCATGAGAGAGAGAGAGAGAGAGAGAGAGAGAGAGAGAGAGAGAGAGAGAGAGAGAGAGAGAGAGAGAGAGAGAGAGAGAGAGAGAGAGAGAGAGAGAGAGAGAGAGAGAGAGAGAGAGAGAGATGAGAGAGGAGAGAACATGAAACGCGTATAAATACACGAACGAGTAAGATTGGTTATGTTTTTCTGTTATTGCATTTAGGCCCTCCACCTTTCCTTGTTCTTTATTGTTTCCTTTCTCAAATATATAAATTAGTACCCAAACTTAATTAAGTATATATTGAGGCCCGAAATCGGAATTGGAATAAAAAAATACGGGCTGTTACAAAAATCGATTTGGGTTTACATTACCCCCGATAAGCCAATCCTTGTCCTCAAGGATTAAAGGTTGGAAATTTGGCCCGAATATCTGCAAGATCTTACCAGGTAGCATCTTCAGTCAATGTAGGGCGCCAGTGAATCAAGAGTTGAGGGACCGATAGATCGTCTCGCGAGATTAAGTTTTATTTGAGAGCTCGGAACGGAAATAAAGGTGCCATCTTTATCCACGAACGACAAATCTGGACTTGGTAAGAACTTCAAACTGATCTTCTTTTTCAGTAGTGAGACATGGAAAACATCATGAATCTTTGAATTTGGTGGTAATGACAATCTGTAAGCAACCTTACCATTTCTCTTTGTGATTTTGTAGGGTCAATAGCAACAGTTAGCAAGCTTAAAACCGCGGCGCTGAGCAACTAAGTTTTGGCAGAAAGGTTGTAGTTTGAGGTAGACTTCATCTCCAACCTCAAACTCTCATTCAACATGGTTTTGTTTGCAAAACAAATCATGACCTCTCGAGCATGAGATAGATTTTCTTTAATTAATTCCAAAGCCAGGGCTTTGTCTCTGATAAGGGTCTCCAGATCTGCATTGGTTGAGTCGAGGTAGATTCCCAGTGTAAGATATGGGGGTTTCTGCCCATACAAAGCTTGAAAATGAGACATTTTCAAATCTGTATGGTAATTAGTATTGTATCAATACTCTGCCATTGTGAGCCACTTCATCCATCTAGAAGGATGTTGACTGGTGAAAACCCTTAGGTAGTTTTCCAAACACTGGTTTAATCTATCAGTTTCTCGTTCACTCTGAGCGTGATAAGCAGTTGTAAAATCCAACCTAGTACCCAGTAATTGAAACAACTAATTCCAAAACTGGCTAGTGATAACCTTATCCCCATCTGTCACAATGCTAATTGGTTGGCCGTGTAGTTTAAATATGTGGTCCAGAAATAACTTAACAACACTTTTGGCACTATAGAGATGGGATAGGGGTAAAAATTGCCCATACTTAGTGAACATGTCAATCACTACCAAGATGACATTCTTCCCCTCTGACTTGGGCAAACCCTCACAAAGTCCATTGAGATGTGTGTCCATGTCCCCTGTGGAATCTCCAATGGTTTTAACAAACCTAGGTATGGACTGGTCTCATGTTTGGCCATTTTGCATACATTAGAACTCTGAACATATTCTCTAGTTTCTGTTTTAAGCCTAGGCCAATAGAACAGATATTTGGCTGTCTGATAAGTGCCATTCATCCCTGAGTGCCCACTGACAGCAAAGTCATGTAGACTTTGAAGCAATTTGAGTTTCAACTTAGAAGACTCTCCAATACAAATTCCACCCTTAAACTCAGCACACACTGCACCACTGAATAATAAGGATAAGATTGAGTGTCAACCTGTTTAGCAGCTATGCTCTTAGTAATCCCCTCATAGCTTCATAGATATTAATCACTTATGTCATCCACTTTGGTTGAACAATAGTAATAGCAACACATTCTACCTTCTCATGGTCGCTTTTAGAAAGTGCATCAGCTACCTTATTCCCAGCACCTTTCTTATACTCAATATCATAATTCAACCCTATTAGTTTGGGGATCCACCTTTGTTGTAGAGTAGAAGTAAACTTTTGTTCCATTATATATACTGTTGATCTGTTCTTATGGTAAAATGGTGACCTTGGAGATAGTGCTTCCACTTGGTTACATCCATAAGAACAGCTATAAACTCCCTCTCATAAATAGAGAGAGCTTGGTTCTTGGGACTCAGATCCTTGCCGAGGAAGACAATTGGCTTTCAGTCCTGCATCAGGACAGCTCCCAGACCAATGGAGCTGGCATCTGTCTCCACAATGAAAACTTAGAGAAATTTGGCAGGGCTAGGACTAGTGATGAAACCATAGTTGCCTTATGATGTATGAAAGTTTGTTTTGCTGCCTTAGTCCCCCTTCTTCGGCATGTCTGTAAGTGGCTTGCAAATCATCTAATATACTTGAATAAATTTTATGTAATAACCAGTTAAACCTAGAAAACCCCTCAATCCTTTCAATGTTTTAGGGTTTGGCCAATCAACCATATCTTGCACCTTAGAGGGATCAGTGGCAACCCTTGCTCCATTGATGATATGGCCTAGGTATTCAATATAAATTTGCCCAAACTGACACTTGGACTTCTTGGCAAACAAACTGTGGTGCCTTAGTAATGCTAAGGTAAAATTGAAGTGATGTAAATGTTCTTCCCAACTCTTACTATAAACTAGAATGTCATCAAAAAACACCGAAACAAACTTCCTTAGATGGTTAGAGAATACCCGGTTCATTGAAGACTGGAATGTTGCAGGAGCATTGCACATTCCAAAAGGTATAACCAAAAATTCAAAATGTCCATGGTGTGTCTTAAATGCTGTCTGTAGATTTCCTCCTCCCTCATCCTTCCCTAAAAGTTTCCTGACCTTAAAACCATTTTAGTGAACCAACTTGCCCCATGTAGCTCATCTAAAAGTTCATCAATCACAGGAATAGGGTAATCATGCTTCACTGTGAGAGTTTTGAGATGTCTATAATCAACACATCCTCCAGGAAGCATCCTTCTTTTTAACCAACAAGGAAGGTGATGCAAATGGACTCTGGCTATGTCTGATAATGCCATGATCCAGTATATCCTGTACAATTTTCTCGATCTCATTCTTAGTTGAGTGAGAGTATCTATAGGGACACAACTGCTTAGGTATGTAATCTTGTTTAAGGATAATGTGGTGCTCCACTCCTCTAACTGGTGGCAGCTCTTTAGGTTCCTCAAACACATCTTGGTAATTAGTGAGGAGCTTCTCCACGATGATATTAGAACTGGAAGGAGTCACTGAGTCATGTGGAGAAAAAAACTCCCTAATATCTCCTGGTTGCCCTCTATGTACCAGTTTATAGAAAGAATCAATAGATATTAACTTCCAATCTACCTTAGTCTTCGCATCAGTGATCATCACCCTTCTGTCTGAAGCTTGTACCTCAATACACTTGGCCTTCTAGTCAAACACCAAGGGGCTACAACTGAGCAGCCAATTGTAACCTAGTATGATATGGTAGCCATCCAATTGTAGTCCTGAGTAGGAAACTGAAAACAACTCATTGTACCTCCCAACTGAAATCAGCCACCACCTTGTTGCTAATCACTTTACCACCATTTTCCATAGTGACAATCAGTGCTGTGGCACCACTCACAGTGCAGTTTAAATCCTTAGCCAAGTCCTCAGCTACAAAACTGTGAGTTGATCATGTGTTAAAAAGCATATTAAGTTATGTATTCCCCAATTTCCAATTACTTTAATGGTGTTGACCCATGTCTGTCCCAACAAAGCATTAAGGGATACATGAACTTCCTCTGCAGACTCCTCATCTTCATAAGACCCTTGTTATGCTAGAGCAGAATAGTGCGCCAACTTTTCCTCTTCAGTCATAATCATATGGATGTGGCTTTGTTTGCATTTAAGACCTTGTGCGTAGGTTTCACCACAGTTGTAACAAAGTCCTTTTTCCCTCTTTGCTCTCATCTCAACAAATGTTAGGGTCTTCTTGTGTGGTATAAGAGGAGCCTGTGGGTTGAGATTTATAGGTTTTGGGTTTGTGTTTGGAACAGGGTTTGGGGGTAGTAGTGCTGGATTTTACCATACTTTCTTGGGGGTTGTTGAATACGGTATGGGTGGTTTGTAAGCTTATGGGTGTCTCCTAGCTATTGATTCAATGGTGACCACTTGCTTCTTGGACATATCAATAAGATAAGCTAGTCCTTCAAACTTGAATAACGAGAAAAAAAATCTTAACCTCTCCTGGCAGTCCATTCATGAAACAATGAATGGAATATGCCTCATCATAATTTATTGAGTTTAAGATTAGCATATAACACCTCAGTTCCTAAAACTGTTCAATAAATTCTTCCAATGATCTGGTCACCTTTAGATTGAGGAGATCCTCCAATAGTTTCCCCTCATGTAGTTCCTCAAATCTTGAAGTAATTAATCCTACAAACTGATTCCACTCTAAATTCTTAGTCCCTTGTGACAACTGACTGAACCAAGTGATTGCCTTACCCTCCATGTGCAATGAAGCTATGATGACCTTATGATTCTCAGGGATGTTAGGGATAAGCTGGAAATATCCATCATACCCTAGGGGTCAATTTCTAGGGTTTGAGCCATCAAATTTTGGGAAGTCTGTTCTAGGACTAGAGTTAAATCCTAGTGAAAATTGGTCATGATGTTCCACCATATCGTGGCCTCTATGCATCCGTACTTCAATGTGTGGTTTATAGGTATTTTCGGGTGTAGCAGCTACAGGTTCGCTGTATTACCTGAAGAGGATGACCCATTGGCCATAATCGATTTATCCTTGTGATAGAACTCCATTCTCTTAGCTAGTTTGGCCATTTGGAACTGCATCATTTCAAGATTTTTGTGTGCCTTGATTTGTCCATCTTCAATAGTTTGAGATATGAGGTGAGTTGGTTCTTAAATGCAGCTTCAATGACCTATCTTCTATCAATTTCCTCATGTAGCTTCTACTCCATCAGCCTCTTGTGTGTTTCCAACATTACATCGGATCTGGTAGCCTCTGCCATTGTGCCCAGTGTAATTAAACCTTGATTTGAGTACCAATTGTAAGGTTCCAGCAGTATTTTAGATATTTTTATATATTTTTAGATATAATTTATGTATATTTTTGTATATTAATGAGATAAGATAGAGGTTTGGGGAAGAAGAAATGTTAGGGAGGAGAGATAAAGCAAGGGAGAGAAAATAATAATGAATTAATTGTTACTTATCCTCTGCCCAGAAAATAATACAAATACTAACGGTTCCGAACATAAAAGAATATATTCTATTTAAATAAACAAATAAAAACCAAACAACTGTCTTCTTTCTTCTTCTGGTCATTTTCCAGAATCTTCCACGAGCGGCCTAACATGCAACCCACCAGCTTCAATTTCAGCCTTCTTCATACAGCTCAACGTGCAGCCCATATCTTTACTTCCCATCCCATCTGAACTGTGACTTCCAATGGCGTCGTTTCCACCTAGCGTTATCCCCAAATCCTCTACGTGTTTTGGAACACGATACCCAATTGTAGCCCTTGCAGTTCTTCTGCCCCCTTTTCTCTAATTTCAATTCTTCAGTTCTTCAAAATCCACTTGGGTCCTAACTGTAAGCATCCAAGAAATCCAAGAAAATGTAAGCACTCAAGAAATACAAGTATTTTCCTACAAAGCTCTGTTATCTTCTTGAGTTCTTTGTTCGTTTTGCATCACTTAGTATTCGCAACACATTTGGGGTGGCTGACTTAGCTATTGCGAGGGACGAAAAGGAGCTAAGGCCGCACGATTCGTTGTTAAGGGAACAAGTCCGTAAGGAGTGTTATTAGATACCGACTAGGGCTTACTGTTGATCCAATTCTCAAGCGATGACGAACGTCAAAGACATTTTGTACGTAAACGAGGGACGTGACAGGGATGTCCAAGTGACCAACAAGAAGAAGAGGGGCAATAGCAAGGCTCGTGGGGAGGGTACCGCCAATGATGCCGTCTTAATGGATCATTGTGAGAGGCTCGAGAGGCTCGAAAATAATGTGGCCATAGCGAGCTTAGCGAAAAATTCAAGAAGGTCGAGCACGATTCGGAATTCTTGGAGAATCATGCCACTGAGCAACTCGATTTTTTTAGGGACAATGAGACTTTGCGGGTGGAACAATTGAATCGATTGGAGGCCATCATTCAATCCCTCCAAGACACCATTGAGTGGATGCACGACGACTTAGCCTTGTGCAAATAGGTCACCGCTAGCGAGAACGTTAGCGTTACTTCGATTCCAAGGGTGGACTGCCCGAATCCAACATGATTCAACAGCGTAAGGGACGCCAAGGAAGTTGAGAACTTCCTATCGAGGATGGAGCAATACTTCGAGGGTATCGGCTAGTTGATGAAACAACTAAGGTAACAACTCATTCCCTTTATCTTTCCGATACGGCTATGTTATGGTGGCAAAGAAAGCACACCGATATCGACAAAGGCACTTGCATGATTGATATTTAGGAAAAGCTCAAGAGGGAACTCAAATGACAGTTCTACCAGGAGAACGTCGTTTATGAGGCTCAAAGGAAGTTGAGGGAACTCAAGCAACGTAGTTCAATTCGAGAAAATGTGAAAGAGTTCACTACCCTCACCCTTCAAATTCCCAACCTTTCCGAGGAGGATCTCTTTTTTCACTTCACTGATGGGTTACAAGGCCGGGCCAAGCAAAAACTCCACCTACAAGACATCAAATTCGTCGATGAAGCATTTAACGCCATCGAGTACCAACCGAGAGATTCATCATGAAAGGAGAAGTGAAACCCAACTAAAGGCAGAGGAGAGAGACGAGACGGACATGGTCGGGACCATCGAGACACCGAGACCCAAGGCAAACATCAACCTCGAGGGGAGGAGACAAGCCATCCTCACGCCAACAACTTGAGTAGAAGAAGAAGTCATTTGTGCCAAAGGGAGGATGCTTCGTGTGTAGGGGCCAACCGCGATGAGTTAATGTCCCAAGTGTTAGAGTAGGTGACCAACAAGCCAACTTGTGGCTGTAGTGTTTCCATTTATTCTTGTAACAAATAAATCTTTTTTCGTATTAATGATAAAACACTTTGGCATTCTATATCTTTGTCCCTTGTACAAAAATAAATATAGTCCTTACAGTTATTACAATTACTTATAATTGATCTTTTAGGATCGTGAGATATTTACTTAAGTATTATAACTGTTAAACCGTGTTCCTAGTCGAAGGGTTACGCCACTAGTGAGGATATCGGCCTTTCCCATTAAGAGACTAGCACTTAGTGTATGTGTACTACGTCTCATCAGTAAACGGTATTGTGATATCGGCATGCATAAGTGAGTGCTCGTAAGTTGACGAGTTCACTGAACTCCCTCATCCTAGAAATCTCTAAGTGGTTCTCAATAATCGAGTAGAGATCTCTAGGATATAGTTGTAAACCATTAGTCCTTAAGACCTAGACATCAACGTGACTTCACTAGAGGACCAGCTGTACCGTGACCAGTCCCTAGGTTCCACCGAGGACCGCCCCAAGGGCCAGTATTTGTGTTGTCCAAAATCTAGTGGGAGGTCTGTGCATTGTAGTCGGGGATTCAATCGCTAGAATTGTCTTGGATGTCCTGTGTGTTCTCATGGTTTGCAATCTTTAAGTCTCTGGCCAGAGCTAACTAAGTGATGATTAGGGAATTCGATTCTCTAAGTCATGCACGTACCGATTACAACACTTAGAAGGATCGCACGGTTATTGAACTACAAAGAAGGTCTCGATGAACCAATGCCTCTAGTTCAATCGGGACATATGAATCGAAGGAATCGTACTATACGTTAACTATATCACACGGTTCTTGCAGGAACTTCATTTGTATCTAAGGAACATGACGCGTAGTTGCTAGACGCCAATCTTGATTCGTTGGGTGATTTTTTAAACGAGCTTCATCTTAAATATAACTCTAGGGACGAGTTTAAACCACAAAGAGTTGTGGACCCACGGCTAGCTTACACCTGAACCATCGAGGGTCACACTGCTCGTGCACTTGAGTTCTTTGAGTAAACGGTTAAAGATAATTTTTTTTTAATCTTTGCATAATTGGAAGTCAATATGATTGAGTCCAACATTCGTAATTTGGAATTATGAATGAGAATAAGAAAAGGAAAGAGGCGAGCATCCTAGTGAACTTTCTAAATTAGGAAGTTTCCAAATTTAGAAGGTCCACTAAATTAGGGTTTCCAGTTTTAGAAATTGGAAATTGAGAATTGGCATTTGTAATGACGAGGACGTTTGACTGATTCTGAAATTATAATTGTTATAATTTTCCAATCATTGAGTTGTGAGAAACGAGCAAAGAAAGACTAACGAACTTAAGCTGTTGGGCCCGGTCTAACTTAAGGCCGTTAGGGCTTTTATACAAGACACTATAAATATAAGATTTATAGGTCTTGCACGAATACAAGTCACAACAACAACCCTAGCCGCTCACTCCTAACGTCCGTTGCCCCTTCTCCGCCGCCGTCGTCGCCGTCGCTCTGTCGTCGGAATCGGTGCCCATGCGCCGATAGCTCTTCGGTAGTAATTTCCTTTTAATTATTCTTCCGTTTTATTCTAACTTTTGCGTGTCTAGTGCCACATATCAGTTGAGTTCGATATACAAAGTGAAATCCGAGAGAAGGAAGACAAATGAGTCAATCTGCCAAAACGTCGCCGCCGAACCATTGTCGCACGCGCCCTCACGCGCCGCCTGAAGACAGCGCATGAATCTCATACGCCGCGGCTGATCTGCGCGTCCGCTACCGTCGCTTCGCCGCTGCTTCTCCCAACTTCACGGATTGGTTTCCGTGACAGTTTGCGTCAATCCGAATGTTCGTCTCACGCTTCGAGAGGTAATTTTAGGATCCGTTTTAAATTAGGTTTTAATTTAATTAGATTAAATTAAACGTTGATATTCGCAGTATGATTTTTTGTGAATTACTATACGTGATTGTTTATGTATGAATTCGTGATTTACTGCGAGCATGCTATGTGATTTAATTATCGAATTAATTATATGCATGTTGCAAATTTAAATTTTGGTGGAACCATCAAGGTACGAAATTAATTTCTATTATCGAGTACGTGTTTATATGATCAAAACTTTATTTTCCGTTGCGTACACGTGCCTGTTTTCCAACACCAAGATAGGGTCATTATCGGCACTCTTACAACAACGATAGGCCTAACAAAGCACAAACGAGGCAATATGCAACATGACATCGCTGCAACCTTTAAACACCTTGAAAGTTAATCCGATGCCGGAAACATCAAGCAAGGAGTTGATGTACGAGGAGGCCCGCATCAACTGCACTCCAACTAAGGCGATGGACACGGGAGTAACCCATAACTTTATCACCGAAGACGATGCCAAGAGGGTTGGCCTACGGTGGACCAAAGGTGACGGTTGGCTCAAAGCCGTCAATGCTAAGGCACAATCGCTCAACGGTGTAGCACGAGACGTGGAGCTGCACTTAGGTACTTGGAAGAGCCAAGTGGATTTATCAGTAGCACCAATGGATGAATTCAAGGTGTATATTAGAGAAAGGGACACCTTGCATGGTGCCGGCCACCAACGTAACTACTAAGGAAGAAGGCACACAACCCCAGCAACTATCAGCCATGCAAGTTGCCAAGGGAGTTCGACGGGGCGAGCAGACGTTTCTAGCCGCCTAGAAAGAGGACAGCCCACTTGTCAGCGAAGAGGAGGACGTGCCATAAATCATCCAAACTGTCTTGGAGGTCAACCAAGACGTGATGCCGCCGACCTTACCCAACAAGCTTCCACCTAGAAGGGAGGTGGACCATGGCATCGAGTTGGAACTGGGAGCCAAGCTACCTGCCATGGCTCCCTACCGCATGTCACCGCCTGAGCTCGAGGAACTCTGTAATCAACTCAAATAGTTGGTCGAGACAGGGAGTATCTGTCCATCGAAGGCACCTTACGGCGCACCGGTCTTATTCCAAAAGAAGTGCAACAGCTCCTTGAGGATGTGCGTGGACTACCGAGCTTTAAACTAGGTCACCGTTTAGAACAAGTACTCCATTCCCTTGATAGCCTATTTGTTCGATAGACTTTGTAAAACCAAGATATACATGAAGATGGACTTGCAAAAGGGCTATTACCATGTCCGCATTGCCGAAGGGGACGAGCCTAAGACGACGTGCATCACCCGCTATGGTTCTTACGAGTGGCTCGTCATGCTATTCGGGTTAACCAACGTCCCGAAAACATTTTGTACTCTCATTAACAAGATCTTCCATCCATACTTGGACCGGTTCATGGTGGTCTACTTAGATGACATCGTCGTTTTATAGTGACACCATGGAGGAGCATGCCAACCAAATTTGCGCCGTCTTCCATGTACTTCGCGAGAACGAGCTCTTTGTGAAGAAGGAGAAGTGTGATTTTTCCAAGAAGGAGATCCAATTCTTGGGGCACATCATCGAGCACGGGGGACTCCAAATGGATGGAGCTAAGATCAAGGCTATCACCGAGTTGGAACCACCAACAAAGGTAACTGAACTCCGTTCCTTTCTCGGCACGAGCAACACTACTAAAGGACTTGGTTAAGAAGAACAGGGCGTGGGAGTGGTCCAACTCATGCCAACGGGCGCTCGAGGACTTAATGACATCGGTGAGCCAAGAGTCGGTCCTTGCCTTACCGAACTTTAGGAAGTCGTTCGAGCTACACACGGACGCTTCCGACTTTGCCATTGCAGGGGTCTTGATGCAAGAAAGGCATCCGATTGCCTTCGAGAATCGAAAGCTCAACAAGACAGAGAGGCACTATACGGTCCAAGAGAAGGAGATGACTGCCATCATCCATTGCCTTTGAGTGTGACGACACTATCTATTAGGCTCTTGGTTTAGCATATGATACTTGGTTGAATTCCTTAGATATAGGGTTTAATAGCCAAGAAAAAACCATGTGATTGTTTCGTGCCCAAGTATTATGTAGAACAGGGTTATCAGCAAGGTTTGGGCAAGTAAATGATCCATCGAGAAACTCTAATTTGTTCTTTATAGTTAAAGAAATCACAATAGCCCGATTACATAAATAATAATTCTCACCATTAAGTAACTGAGAAACCAGTGATAAGCTAGGGCCTTCGGTGGATGAAGAAAATAAGGAGTCGCCGGATCATCGATGGATTATGAGTCGCCATTGAAGAGATAACGAGAAATCACAGACACAAATTTCGTGCTCGAAATCAAACGCAAAATACAGAGTTCTGGATAGAATTCGATCTGATACCATATTATTACTCAAGATTCATAAGGGAGAGTAACTGAATATAACCATTGTTTGTATTAGAGCTACTCCAACAGTTGTGCTATATGCTAAATTTCAGCAAATTTTACAATTTTTTACTGAAAATTAGAGCTCCAGTAGCTCTTTTATATTATAGACCACATGTCAGAGTATAAATTTGGCTTGTCAAATTTGAAACACCAAGTGGATGAAATGGAAAAATAAAGTGATGTTTTAAAATATAAATAACCACTGTTGGAGTGAGTGAGAAAAAATGGTGTGCTAAAACATTGTTAGCTGTGTATAATTTGATAAGAAGTGATAAATTTTAGCACAACGACTGGAGTTGCTCTAAATAATCAAATCTATTCCTGTTACACAGATATATATATATATATATATATATATATATATATATATATATATATATATATATATATATATATATATATATATATATATATATATATATATATATATATATATATATATATATATATATATAAAAACTCAGTCTGTGCAACTTAGTAATACAGTTACAAAATCTAACTAATATAATAATAGTGTTCTCTATTAACACACTTTTCTAAAAATGTTAAATATATTATAAATGGATCGTTAATATCCATTTGTGGACTCAACATTCGGGTCACTTAGGAATTAAGTAATAGGTGAAGCATGAGAAATCAATTCATTCTCATCTGGGGAAACGTGTCACAAACTTGTAATAGATATCTTAAGTTATGGATGACAATACTTCTCCCTTTTTTGTGTAAAAATACCCCTCCTACGACAATGAGAATAGATATGCCAATTTTGTTATAGAATATAATTATATAGTATTTAGAATATTAAATAAGCTATTCTATATATGTAGTGAGCAAAAACTATAAAATATATATATATATATATATAATATGAGAATGAAAACTTAGGAAAAGTGAGTAAAGGAGAAGTGAAATTAGTAATGAAAGTTGTTTCAGTTTTTTTTTTATATATCAAATTACTATGCTGAAGCATCTATTTATACAGTATATTTACAAGCCTTGTCATAGAGAATTCTAAGTCACCCATTAACTAAATGGTGACACGTTTTAAGAGGAAATATTACTTAATCTACAAGACATAATAGGATATATATTACAATACTCGCCATTAGACTAAGTATCATTGCATCGACTGTAAATTTGGATGAGTTAAATACATATATATCCCGTTAAAAACCTTAAGTCGGAATTCCCAGTGGAACAAAATCGGTCAGAAGGGAAAATGAGTGCATAACTCAAGTCGCCGTGTGCAGAAGCTGTCTTGTTAAAAACCTTTGTTGAAAAACCCAACGGGACAAAACCAGTCATAAGAGAAAAATAGTGCAGCGCACCATTGCTCCCCCTGAAATGGGCAATAAAGCCTCTGAGACGATTTTCAATCTTGGTTCATATTGGATCTTCTCATTCCAATATTGTACACCAATTTTTCAAATGCAGAAGTCAGCAAGGCTTTTGTAATAAATCAGCAAGATTGTCACATGAGCGAATTTGTTGGACATCAATCTCACCATTCTTCTGAAGCTCATGTGTATGGAATAACTTTGGTGATATATGCTTGTTCCTATCACTTTTTATATATACGCGTTTTGTTTGTGCTATGCAAGCAACATTATCTTCATAAATAACAGTGGGCGAGGCTGTAACTGGATGTAATTGGCAGGAGTTTCATATATGCGAAATAACCGATCGTAGCCAAACACATTCTCTCCATGCCTCATAAAGGGCTATTATTTAAATAATTATTTGAGGAGGTGGCCACCAATGTCTGTTTGGTAGATCGCCAAGATATACCTGCACCATTATAACAAAACAAATATCCAGTTTGTGAGCGAGCTTTGTGCGGATCAGATCTATATCCCTCATCGGCATAACCAACTAACCCTTGGTTAGTTGCCTTCTTTGAATAAAATAATCTCAAATCTGCAGTACCACGGAGATATCTAAAAATTTGTTTAACACCACTCCAGGGTCTCCGGGTAGGCTCAGAACTGTATCGCGCAAGCACATTTACCGCAAATGTGATATCAGCTCGAGTGCATTGTGCTAAATACATTAACGCTCCAATAGCATTTAGATAAGACACTTCTGGGCCAAGTATCTCTTCATTAGATTCTTTAGGTCGGAACGAATCCTTTTCAGGATCTAAATTGCGTACAACCATATGGGTGCTCAATGGATTAGAATTTTTCATATGAAATCTTTTGAGCAATCGTTTAGTATATGCAGATTGGTGTATAAGTATGCCGTTATTTCTATGCTCAAGATCAATACCAAGACATAGTTTGATTTTTCCAAGGTCCTTGACCTCAAACTCTTTCTTTAAATATTCAGCTGCAGTGGCCAACTCTTCAGAAGTGCCAATCAGGTTCATGTCATCTACATAAAGTGTAATAATAGCAAATCCGGTTTCTGATCTTTTAATAAAAATGCATGGGCAAATAGGATCATTTTTATAACCTTTGTTGATAAGGTATTCACTAGATCTATGATACCACATGTGACCGGATTGCTTTAGACCATACAATAATCTTTGTAATTTGATTGAATGCAGCTCACGAAGAGCGCCAGAGCTTGTCATTTTAAATCCATCGGGAATTTTCATATAAATATCAGAATCTAGTGAACCGTATAGATAGGCGGTTACAACGTTCACTAGACGCATATCCAGTCCCTCTTGGATGACCATATTTATAAGGAAAGGAAAAGTGATCGTATCCTTCACTAGTAAAATACGTCTCATCATAATTAATCCTAGGCTGCTGGGAAAAGCCTTGAGCTACAAGGCGGGCTTTATATTATACAATTTCATTTCTCTCGTTTCTCTTACGGACAAATACCCATTTATACCCAACGGGCTTTACATTATCCGGAGTTTGAACAATTTGCCCGAATACTTTTCGTTTTTCTAGGGAAGTCAATTCAGATTTTATTGATTCCTCCCATTTATGCCAATCATTCTTTGACATAATTCCATTATGGAACGTGGTTCACTATCATAATCATCGTATATAATTTCTTGTGCAATCGAGAATGCAAAAATATTATCGATGATTATTTCATTTATATCCCATTTTTCATTGGACTAACTTATGGGATTCTCGGTATTCCCAGGATTTGATATCGCTTATTCGATATCAGGCTCAACAAATTCATCTGGAATATTCTCACTAGGAACCACTTGGTTCGAGGATACATCGATTTTCCCCTTTCTTTTTCTAGGAACAACGTCCTTTGTTCCAATAGGTCTACCCCATTTTTGTCGTGGGGGATCATCATTCATTTTCGCATGTTCTTCAGGTGAAGCAATCCTAGCTGGAACATTGACATCTGGAATATAAGACTTCGTGACTTTACTAGCATCATTAAATGCATTAGGAAGTCTATTGGCAATATTTTGTAAACGAATAATTCAATGGATCTCATTTTCACATTCAGAGGTACGTGGGTCTAGATGAGATAAATGTTGCTTACACCAAGTGAGATTCTTGATTGGTTTTTGTTTATCATTATCAATGATATTTTTATCGTTACCAATCGACGGAAATACAGTCTCATCAAAATGACAATCCGCACATCTAGCGGTAAATAAATCACCCGTCATTGGCTCTAAGAACCTAATAATCGACGTTGAATCAAATCCGACGTATATTGCAAGTCGGCGTTGGGGACCCATTTTAGTCTTCCGAGGAGGAGGAATTGACACTTGCACAGTGCAACCAAATGTGCATAGGTGCGGAATATCGGGCTCCAAGCCCAAGGCCAATTGCATTGGGGAATGCATATGATAAGCAATGGGGCCTAATTTAATCAGCGTTGATGCATGCAATACTGCATGGCCTCATGCTGCGCTAGTGAGTTTAGATCTTATCAGCAAAGTACGAGCAATTATTTGGACTTGTTTAATCAAAGATTCCACCAGTCCTTTTGGGTGTGACTGTATGCTACTAGGTGCTCGACATTTATTACCAGTGCTGCAAAATACTCATCAAAAATTTTTGATGTAAATTCTCCGACATTATCCATTCTTATGTTTTTAATGGGATAATCAGGGAAATGTGCTCGGAGTTTAATAATTTGTGTTAGCAAATGCGCAAATGCAACATTTCGCGTAGATAATAAGCATACGTGGGACCATCTACATGATAAATCCACTAAAACCATAAAATATCTAAATGGACCACTTGCAGGGTGTATTGGTCCACAAATATCACAATGAATACGTTGTAAAAACGATGGTGATTCATAACCGATCTTTTCAATAGAAGGTTTTATAATGAGCTTTCCTTGTGAAAATGATTCACATAAATATTCAGTGGACATCAAGATTTTTTTATCTTTTAATGGATGCCCTTTAGTATGTTGTACAATCCTACGCATCATAGTCGTTCTTGGGTGACCCGGTCGATCATGCCATAATCCGTGTATACTGGGATTAACATGTTTCCATGGCATAGTGGCATAGGATTCGAAAGCTCGCATTTGCAAACAATACACTCCAGAAGTTGTTGCTTCGAGTTTTTCATGAACAATTCTTTTGTCCATAATATATGATGTGATGCATAGACACTCCACGGTATTTTCATCCAGTGTATCTAAATGGTATCCATTATGTCTCACATCTTTAAAACTCAGTAGATTCTTATTTGATCTGGCTGATATCAATGTATTTTCAATATGCAAAGTGGTACCATTGGGCAACACAATTGTTGCGTTCCCGGAGCCATCTATTATTTCCGCGGAACCTGCTATTGTTTTAACTTGTGCTTTGCACAAAGTCACACTCGAGAAATATATTTTGTTATTGAATATTGAGTGTGTAGTTGCACAATCGAGTAGGCAATTTTCTCTTTTGTCGTTGTTCTCCATGTTTGCCTGAATTAAACAACATAACATTAATATTGAATCGTAGTATAGTTTACAAATGATAGGATAACAAACTCATAGTTTTATACATAATCAAAATATCATCTCGACCTTGGGAACATAACTTTCAAGGGAGATATGTACATGGATACATCAAAAGACAAAATAGCTCAATCTCGGGTAGTACCTCATCCGAGAGAGATATATACAAAGTATACATAGTGAGTACAAAATAACCCAAAAGAGATGTTTTTTTGGCAATTTACACAAGAGGATCAAGATCTGTAAAGAAATCTGATAACTCAATAGATGCTCTATCTTGAGCATCTTGATCAGGCATGCTCCCAGATGTGCTGGCTTCAAGAACAGCAAGTGGCATTTCTGACTCAGTGACATTTGCATGGACATTTTTTCCTTTATTTCCTTTTGAATCCTGATACAGATTTACCAGATGTTGGGCGGTCTTGCAAACTTTGGCCCAATGTCCAGTCATTCCACATCTAATACACATATTTTCTGGAATTCTTTCCGCGGGCATCTTGCCTTTATCGCGTTTTTCCTGAAATGGTTGTCTCTGCTAGACCGTATTATTATTTCGACGGGGATATTCATATCCACCTCGGTCATTATTTCGGGCAGCTTGAGGAGGACCACGTCCACCATCATGCGGGCACCACGCCCGAATCAACGCCCACGGCCTCTTAATCAGTCCATATTTCAATTTTGATTAGCATGTGATTCAGGCACAGCTTGGGACCCACATGGTTGCAAATCATGATTTTTCAACAGCAGTTCATTTGTTTTTTCTGCTGTGAGGAGTACAGAGATCAACTCCGATTATGTTTTAAACTGGCGCTATCTATATTGTTGTTGGAGCACCAAGTTCGAGGCATGCATAGTAGAGAAAGTTTTTTCCAATTTATCGTATTCAGATATTTAAATTCCACATAAGGCTAATCGGGACTCAAGTTTAAATATTGCCGAATTATAGTCGGCAACAGATTTGAAATCCTGCAGCCTTAGGTACTGCCAATTATATCGAGCCTGTGGGAGAATCACGGTTTTTGTGTGATCAAACCTCTCTTTGCGTTTTTGACATATTTCTAATGGCCTTTCCAATTGTATATATTCGTCTTTCAAATCATCGGAAAGATGATGGCGGATAAAAATCATAGCATTTGCCTCATCTTTCCTGTTTCTCTCCTTGATATCTACACAATCCAAGGCTTTTACAAGCTCTAGCCCTTGGAGGTGTAATTTGATATCTAAGCACTAGGATAAAAATTTACTGCCGGTAACATCAAGGATTTGAAAATTTTGTTTTTCGATTCCGGCCATCGTAAAATAAAACAAAAAGAAAATAGTACAACAAAAGAAATTAAATTTTTACAAACCTATAATTTTGTAGAGCAAAAGCCCGTATTGATAACGTGTTATAGAATATAATTATATAGTATTTAGAATATAATAAGCTATTCTATATATGTAGTAGTATGAGAAAAACTATAAAATATATATATATATATATAATATGAGAATGAAAACTTAGGGAAAGTAAGCAGAGGAGAAATTAGTAATTCCACTTATATTTAGCTTGCGACTATATGCAATACTAATTCCACTTATGCAAGATCAAATTAAAGAAAAATTCCAAAAGATTCTATTTTATTAAGATAAAATGACAAATATACCCATAACTTAAATTGACTTTTGTTTGCTCATGCAAGACCAAAAACAAATAATGAAAAAAAAACATGAAATTAAAAAAACCCAGCACCACACCTGTTAGAGTAGGTGACCAACAAGCCAACATGTGGCTGTGGTCTTTCGTATTTATTATTGTAATAAACGAACCTTTATTCGTATTAATGATAAAACACCTTGGCATTCTATATCTTTGTCCCTTTGTCACAAGCATAGATATAGTCCTTACAGTTATTACAAGTACTAGTAATTGATCGTTAGGATCGTGAGATATTTACTTAAGTATTATAACTGTTAAACGTGTTCCTAGTCGAAGGGTTACGCCACTAATGAGGATATCGGCCTTTCCCATTAAGACTAGCACTTAGTGTATGTGTACTGCATCTCATCAGTAAACGGTATTGTGATATCGGCATACATAAGTGGGTGCTCGTAAGTTGACGGGTTCACTGAACTCCCTCACCCTAGAAATCTCTAAGTGGTTCCCAATAATCGAGTAGAGATATCTATGGTATAGTTGTACACCATTAGTCCTTATGACCTAGACATCACCGTGACTTCACTAGAGGACCAGCTGTATCGTGACCTGTCCCTGAGTTCCACCGAGGACCATCCCAAGGGCCAGTGTTCGTGCAGTCCGAAATCTAGTGGGAGGTCTGTGCATTGTAGTCGGGGATTCGATCGCTAGAATAGTCTTGGATGTCCTGTGTGTTCTGAAAGTTTGTGATCACTCTAAGTCTCTGGCCAGAGCTGACTAAGTGATGATTAGAGAATTCGATTCTCTAAGTCATGCACGTAAGGATTACAACACTTAGAACGATTGCACCGTCATCGAACATATAAAGAGGTCTCGATGAACCAATGCCTCTAGTTCGATCGGGACATATGAATCGAAGGGACCGTACTGTACGTTAACTATATCTGAAGGTTCTTGCAGGCACTTCATTTGTATCTAGGGAATCATGACGCGTAGTTGCTAGACGCCAATCTTGATTCGTTGGGTGATTAAGGTGAAACGAGTTTCATCTTAATCGTAACTCTAAGGGACGAGTTTTGACCACAAAGAGTTGTGGGCCCACGGCTAGCTTACACCTGAACCATCGAGGGTCACACTGCTCGTGCACATGAGATCTGTGAATAAACGGTCAGAGATAAAATAGTTTATCTTTGCATGATTGGAAGTCAATATGATTGGGTCCAACATTCGTAATTTGGAATTATGAATGAGAATAAGAAAAGGAAAAGAATAGGCGAACATATTAGTGAACTTTCTAAATCGGGAAGTTTCCAAATTTAGAAAGTCCACTGAACTAGGGTTTCCACTTTTGGAAAGTTGGAAAATAAGAGATGGCACTCGTAATGACGAGGAAATTATAATGATTCCGAAAATGTAATCGTTGCAATTTTTCGGTCATTGAATTAAGAGAGACGAGCAAGTGAAAGTACTAACGGACTTAAGCTGTTGGGCCCGGTCCAACTTAAGCCCGCTAGGGTTTTATGCAAGGGACTATAAATACTTGATTTATAGGCCTTGCACAAACACACAACAAACCCTAACCCTAAAGCGGCCGTCCCCATCATCTCTCTCTCTCGGCCATCTCTTTCCGCGGCCACCATCGCGCCACCGCGCCACCGCCGTCGCCCCTCCGTCGCCGGAAACGGCCATTTATTGGCCGTTCCCTTCACGGTATTCTTTCCTCTTTTCGTTTCTTCCGTTTTATTCTAACTACTTCGTGTCTACTGCCACGATTTAGTAGATCGAAGTATACGAGGTGAAATCCGAGAGGAGGAAGATCGTAGATCGAAGAATCGAGGAGCAACGCACGAGCCGAAGCCGCACGCTGCCCCACGCGCCGCCCCGGAAGACCGCGCGTGTATCTCACGCGCCGCCGTGGCTGATTCACCGCCGCTGCTGCTGCACCATTGCTGCCCCGATTGTACGGATTGGTTTCCGTAGCAATCTCGACGTGCTAAACGCTCCTACCTCACGCTTCAAGAGGTAAACACACGAAACCCTAGTTTCGATTTGAGTTTCGTTTAAACCTATTATTCATGTTTGTTTCGTATGATTTTATGTGATTATGTGTAATCGATTTAAATCATTGTGAGCATGTTATTTGGTTTAAACGCGAGCATGTTAATTGATTTAAATTCGGTTAAATTTATTAGCATGTATGTTGTTTTTAATTTCGCTGGAAGCGCAAATGTACGTAATTAATTGATTTATATTATCGGGCATGTGCTTATGCGTTTTAAACTCGTTTAATTCGCATAAAATTTTTGTTTTCCGCTGCGTACGCGTGCCCGAAACCCAACAGTGGTATCAGAGCTCGTTGCGCAATTAATTGCGTTCGTTTTAATATGCTATGATTTTATGCATGTTCGATTTATTAAAGTAGTGATTGTTGTATTGTGTAATTGGGAGTTTTCGTAAGTTTAAAATATTTTTGAAATATTGTTTAGAATTTTTCCAGCTTTAAAATTGTTTAAAATTGGAAAATCGGATCTGAAATTATTTTAAAACTTCGATTTTTCAATTGTTCGGATCGAACCGGTCGAACCGACCGGTTCGATGGTTATGCACGATTCAATTGACCGAATCCAAGTGGATTCGGGTCGGTCAGACCGGCTCTCGGTCCGACTGACCCGGCCCACTGATTTTGGTCAATTGGACCGGGCAGAACCGGACCGTTTCGGTCCGAACCGGTCAGACCGGTCGGCCGAACCGGTTCACTGAAAAAAAAAATAAAATAAATAAATAAAATAAAATAAAATTATTTCAGATTTCTAAAATTAAACTTAAAACAAATTGATTTTAATTTTTGGAAAATTATTTTCAATTAATCCCAATTAGATAATTGGATCGACAATCATCTATTTTAGTAAATAGGTGTTAGATTAATTAATTAATTTAAATTGTTAAATTGATTTCAATTAATAGAACACATATATAATATTGATTATAAATTCAACTTAATTAATAGTACCTCAACATTATTTGAATGATTTATGCTAGTTGAGGTTCTATAATTATTTTGAAAACTCGATAATTAATTAATGTAATTAATTATGAAATTAGGTCGTATGTTCCTCTTAGGACAATATGCGCTTCCATATACCTTTAGAGAACATAGATGTAGGAATCACATAGACCAATCCAAAATCTTCTGATGAGATAAAACATTTTAATAAAATCCCTCATTCTTAATTCAATTGAGAATCATTTCAAGCTATAAAGAAAAACCCAATCTGTTGAGTTATTTCTTTCCTTCTGCCAACGGTTGGATTATGTGTAGCCCTTTACTATAGTGCAGTAAGCCGTGTTAGCGGGGAGTGCTATGGTAGAGTAAGTTGTAATTCAATTGACATAACGATGAAGGTAGCCATAGAAAAGGGTTATGTTGAATTAACGTGGTCGGCTAGATTAACTAGGGACTGCATTAGTTTGGCATAGTCGAGTTCTATGAGCATCTTTGATTGGTAGGTTAGACTTGACACACGACGATTTTGATATTCGCGAGATTAACTTAGGTCATTATCAAGTGTGAGGAAAATCAATTTAGGGTCATATTGTGGATATGATTGATTGTGATCTACCTTTGGGCAAATATAATCGGCCTAGATTAACTACGGGTTATATTTGTCTATTGTACCTAAAGCCCATTAAGAAAAATCAGTTTTCTCGTTTGTCTACTAGAGGGAAGTGGAATTCGATAAAATTAGTGGGAGAACAATTAAATAACATAAGTCCAAACATTTAATTGTAACAATCATTTAACGCGAATCTCTAATAATCCTCTTCTCTATATGTCTCAAATAACTATGTCTAAGAATCCCATAATGTCAATCCTCGACAATAAACTCAATGGCCCTAATTACCTAGATTGGTTGCGTAGTCTTAAGCTTGTGCTAACTGTTGAGGGGCGTCTCTATGTTTTGAACGAGAGACTTCCCTCCACTATACCTGACACAACGACTGATGCTGAAAAAGAAACTTATGAAGTTTGGAAGAAAGATGACACTCATGCTAGGTGCTATATGATAGCCGCCATGGAGCCCGCGCTTGCGAGGAAATATGAGTCTCACTTGCATGCTTTCGACATAAAGGCTCATCTCGATAGCATGTATAGTGAGAATATTAGGGCATCGAGGTACGCTGCTACAAAGGAGTTGATCACAGCGAGACTACGCGAAGGGACTTCGGTCCACGAGCACTGTCTCAAAATGATCACTCTCCTTGAAAAGCTAGTGAATCTTGATGTCACCCTCCCGGCCGAGCTCTCGTTGGATTTGATCCTGTTATCTCTCCCTAGTTCCTATGAATCGTTCATAGTGAACTTCAACATGAACAAACTGGGTCCTCCCTTGGATGAGTTAATGAACATGTTGGTCAGCTTCGAGTCCACCATTAAGAAAGAGAAGTCTGTTCTCATTGCTGCTACTTCTGGAAAGAAGAGTTCTTTCCAAAAGAAGAGAAAGGAAAGAGTTCCCTTCCCAAACAGCAAGTTCGAAGTGGGTGAAGGTAGTGGGGGCCCCAAGGCAAAGGTTAGCAAACAAGTTGATGATGCTTGCCATCACTGTGGAAAGAAAGGACATTGGCGCCGCAACTGCAAGGCTTACCTGAAGCAGAAAGGTTCTGAAAAGGGTACGTATTTCATTGACGTAAATTTGTCTGTCAACTCTTCTTCTTGGGTATTGGATACGGGCTGTGGCTCACATTTGTGCAATGATTTGCAGCTAATGACAAGAAGTCGAAGACTTAGAGCGGGTGAGACCTACCTAAGGATGGGGAATGGAGCAAGAGTTGCTGCTGAAGCCATTGGCACAATTTACTTAAATGTTTTGGATTCTAGTTTTCCTATTGTTTTGAACGATTGTTTATTTGTTCCGTCGCTCATTAGAAACCTTATTTCTATTCCTGTATTAGATATTGAAGGTTTTACTTTTGTTTTTGGAAATTCGATTTGCATTATACAAAAGAATGAGAATTTGATTTGCAAAGGACGACTATTAAACAACTTGTATGAACTAAATCCAAGTGAAATACCTATTAATGTTATATCAGCAAAACGTAAGGAGATAGATCAAAACCCCGCACAACTTTGGCACGCTAGATTAGGTCATGTTTCTTTAAGAAGGATGAACGATTTTGTTAGTGAAGGATTGTTCTCTTTGGAGGACGTGAAATCACTGCAAACTTGTGAATCTTGCCTTAAAGGGAAAATGACCAAGTCACCCTACAAAGGGAAAATGGAACGAGCCGAGGGTCTTTTGGATTTGATCCATACAGACGTATGTGGTCCACTAAGTGTTAGTGCGAAGGGTGGATATAACTACTTCGCTACCTTTACCGACGATTATTCTAGGTATGGGTATGTGTACTTGATGAAGTACAAGTCTGAAACATTTGAAAAGTTCAAAGATTTTAGACACGAAGTAGAAAAGCAACTCGGACGAAGTATTAAGAAGCTGCGATCCGATCGTGGTGGAGAATACTTAAGCATCGAGTTCATTGACTATCTGAAAGAAAATGGGATACAGTCCCAATGGACTCCGCCGGGAACTCCTCAACTTAATGGAGTCTCCGAGCGTCGGAATCGAACTCTATTAGATATGGTTCGATCCATGATGGGGTTCACAAACTTACCGGCATACTTGTGGGGTCATGCACTCCGTACTGCCGCACATTTGCTGAATAGAGTTAACACGAAAGCAGTTAAATCCACACCTTATGAACTTTGGCATTCCCGGAAACCCAACTACAAACATATTAGGATATGGGGTTGTCCCGCTTATGTGAAGCGGCTAGTGGGAGATAAGTTGGATAGTAAATCCGACTTGTGCTATTTTGTGGGGTATCCCGAAGACTCGATGGGATACGAGTTCTATTATGTCAAGGAAGCAAAGACGTTTGTTTCGAGAAATGCCACCTTTTTAGAAAGGGAGTTTCTATCCGATAGAAAGGGCAGCATGGTAGAACTTGAAGTAGTTCAAGAACCACAGAGTGAAGTTCAAACGCAAGAACAAGTGATCGAACCAATACAACAAACCACTAATATACCTCCTGAACCTACGGTACGTAGATCCGAAAGAGTTCGGAAAATGCCGGATAGGTTATTCCTCCTCGAAAATGATGAAGATCATGTTGATCTTGGACGAGATCCAAGAACATACAATGAGGCCGTATCGGATGCGGACATGGGACATTGGCTAACTGCCATGAAATCCGAAATGGACTCCATGTACTCCAACAAGGTGTGGACCTTGGTAGATCCACCTAAGGGAATTGTTCCTATAGGCTGCAAGTGGATCTATAAGAAGAAAATTGGAGTTGATGGAAAGATATCGACCTATAAAGCTAGATTGGTAGCAAAAGGATACACTCAAAGGCAAGGTATTGACTATGAGGAGACCTTTTCGCCAGTCGCGATGCTGAAGTCCATTAGGATTTTGCTGGCCATAGCTGCGTGGTACGACTACGAGATATGGCAAATGGATGTGAAGACCGCCTTCCTTAATGGAGATATTGAGGAAGAAATTTACATGGCGCAGCCGGAAGGCTTCATATCTTCTGGAAGTGAGCAAAAGGTTTGCAAGCTCCAGCGATCCATTTATGGATTGAAACAAGCATCCCGTAGTTGGAACATTAGGTTCGACTCAACTATCAAAGAGTTTGATTTTGAGAAGAATCCGGAGGAACCTTGTGTATACAAGAAGGTTAGTGGGAGGGCAGTAATATTTTTAGTGCTTTACGTTGACGACATTCTACTCATTGGGAATGATGTAGGAATGTTGCAGCAAACGAAAGCATGGTTGTCCACACGTTTCTCAATGAAGGATTTGGGAGAAGCATCTTACGTATTAGGAATACGCATCTATAGAGATAGAACGAGAAAGATGCTTGGCTTATCCCAAAGCCTGTACATAGACACCGTTATGAAACGGTTTAGCATGGAAGAATCCAAGAAGGGATTCTTGCCAATGTCCCATGGGGTTCGTCTCTCGAAATCTATGTGTCCACAAACACCTAGTGAAATCGAGGAGATGAAAAGGACGCCTTATGCTTCTGCCATAGGAAGCATAATGTATGGCATGCTATGTACGAGACCGGATATTGCGTATGCTGTGAGTGTCACAAGCAGATATCAGTCTAACCCCGGCCCGGCTCACTGGAAAGCCGTGAAAGATATCCTCAAGTACTTGCGAAGGACTAAGGATATATTTTTGGTCTATGGGGGTACCGAGTTGAAATTAGAGGGTTTTACTGACTCTAGTTTTCAATCGGATGTGGACGACTCAAAGTCGAATTCTGGATTTATATTCACGCTTAATGGTGGTGCCGTGTGTTGGAAGAGTTCCAAGCAGAGCACGACGGCCGATTCCACTACCGAAGCGGAATACATTGCAGCGTCTGAAGCTGCAAAAGAAGGGACTTGGATAAGGAAATTCATCCAAGAGTTGGGTGTCATTCCTGATGCTAGTGATCCAGTACCATTGTACTGTGATAACACCGGAGCCGTGGCGCAAGCTAAGGAGCCACGATCTCATCATAAGTCGAAGCATATTCTGAGAAAGTATCATGTGATCCGAGACATCATTGATAGAGGTGAAGTTAAAGTAGAACGAGTCACCTCGGAAGAGAACGTTGCAGACCCCTTTACGAAGCCTTTACCGAGATCGGTCCATGAGAAACATCGAGAGTCGATGGGATTGCGATTCATGGGTAGTTGGCTTTAGGTCAAGTGGGAGATTGTTAGAGTAGGTGACCAACAAGCCAACATGTGGCTGTGGTCTTTCGTATTTATTATTGTAATAAACGAACCTTTATTCGTATTAATGATAAAACACCTTGGCATTCTATATCTTTGTCCCTTTGTCACAAGCATAGATATAGTCCTTACAGTTATTACAAGTACTAGTAATTGATCGTTAGGATCGTGAGATATTTACTTAAGTATTATAACTGTTAAACGTGTTCCTAGTCGAAGGGTTACGCCACTAATGAGGATATCGGCCTTTCCCATTAAGACTAGCACTTAGTGTATGTGTACTGCATCTCATCAGTAAACGGTATTGTGATATCGGCATGCATAAGTGGGTGCTCGTAAGTTGACGGGTTCACTGAACTCCCTCACCCTAGAAATCTCTAAGTGGTTCCCAATAATCGAGTAGAGATATCTATGGTATAGTTGTACACCATTAGTCCTTATGACCTAGACATCACCGTGACTTCACTAGAGGACCAGCTGTATCGTGACCTGTCCCTGAGTTCCACCGAGGACCATCCCAAGGGCCAGTGTTCGTGCAGTCCGAAATCTAGTGGGAGGTCTGTGCATTGTAGTCGGGGATTCGATCGCTAGAATAGTCTTGGATGTCCTGTGTGTTCTGAAAGTTTGTGATCACTCTAAGTCTCTGGCCAGAGCTGACTAAGTGATGATTAGAGAATTCGATTCTCTAAGTCATGCACGTAAGGATTACAACACTTAGAACGATCGCACCGTCATCGAACATATAAAGAGGTCTCGATGAACCAATGCCTCTAGTTCGATCGGGACATATGAATCGAAGGGACCGTACTGTACGTTAACTATATCTGAAGGTTCTTGCAGGCACTTCATTTGTATCTAGGGAATCATGACGCGTAGTTGCTAGACGCCAATCTTGATTCGTTGGGTGATTAAGGTGAAACGAGTTTCATCTTAATCGTAACTCTAAGGGACGAGTTTTGACCACAAAGAGTTGTGGGCCCACGGCTAGCTTACACCTGAACCATCGAGGGTCACACTGCTCGTGCACATGAGATCTGTGAATAAACGGTCAGAGATAAAATAGTTTATCTTTGCATGATTGGAAGTCAATATGATTGGGTCCAACATTCGTAATTTGGAATTATGAATGAGAATAAGAAAAGGAAAAGAATAGGCGAACATATTAGTGAACTTTCTAAATCGGGAAGTTTCCAAATTTAGAAAGTCCACTGAAATAGGGTTTCCACTTTTGGAAAGTTGGAAAATAAGAGATGGCACTCGTAATGACGAGGAAATTATAATGATTACGAAAATGTAATCGTTGCAATTTTTCGGTCATTGAATTAAGAGAGACGAGCAAGTGAAAGTACTAACGGACTTAAGCTGTTGGGCCCGGTCCAACTTAAGCCCGCTAGGGTTTTATGCAAGGGACTATAAATACTTGATTTATAGGCCTTGCACAAACACACAACAAACCCTAACCCTAAAGCGGCCATCCCCATCATCTCTCTCTCTCGGCCATCTCTTTCCGCGGCCACCATCGCGCCACCGCCGTCGCCCCTCCGTCGCCGGAAACGGCCATTTATTGGCCGTTCCCTTCACGGTATTCTTTCCTCTTTTCGTTTCTTCCGTTTTAATCTAACTACTTCGTGTCTAGTGCCACGATTTAGTAGATCGAAGTATACGAGGTGAAATCCGAGAGGAGGAAGATCGTAGATCGAAGAATCGAGGAGCAACGCACGAGCCGAAGCCGCACGCTGCCCCACGCGCCGCCCCGGAAGACCGCGCGTGTATCTCACGCGCCGCCGTGGCTGATTCACCGCCGCTGCTGCTGCCCCGATTGTACGGATTGGTTTCCGTAGCAATCTCGACGTGCTAAACGCTCCTACCTCACGCTTCAAGAGGTAAACACACGAAACCCTAGTTTCGATTTGAGTTTCGTTTAAACCTATTATTCATGTTTGTTTCGTATGATTTTATGTGATTATGTGTAATCGATTTAAATCATTGTGAGCATGTTATTTGGTTTAAACGCGAGCATGTTAATTGATTTAAATTCGGTTAAATTTATTAGCATGTATGTTGTTTTTAATTTCGCTGGAAGCGCAAATGTACGTAATTAATTGATTTATATTATCGGGCATGTGCTTATGCGTTTTAAACTCGTTTAATTCGCATAAAATTTTTGTTTTCCGCTGCGTACGCGTGCCCGAAACCCAACAGTGGTATCAGAGCTCGTTGCGCAATTAATTGCGTTCGTTTTAATATGCTATGATTTTATGCATGTTCGATTTATTAAAGTAGTGATTGTTGTATTGTGTAATTGGGAGTTTTCGTAAGTTTAAAATATTTTTGAAATATTGTTTAGAATTTTTCCAGCTTTAAAATTGTTTAAAATTGGAAAATCGGATCTGAAATTATTTTAAAACTTCGATTTTTCAATTGTTCGGATCGAACCGGTCGAACCGACCGGTTCGATGGTTATGCACGATTCAATTGACCGAATCCAAGTGGATTCGGGTCGGTCAGACCGGCTCTCGGTCCGACTGACCCGGCCCACTGATTTTGGTCAATTGGACCGGGCAGAACCGGACCGTTTCGGTCCGAACCGGTCAGACCGGTCGGCCGAACCGGTTCACTGAAAAAAAAAAAAAAAAAAAAAAAAAAAAAAAAAAATTATTTCAGATTTCTAAAATTTAACTTAAAACAAATTGATTTTAATTTTTGGAAAATTATTTTCAATTAATCCCAATTAGATAATTGGATCGACAATCATCTATTTTAGTAAATAGGTGTTAGATTAATTAATTAATTTAAATTGTTAAATTGATTTCAATTAATAGAACACATATATAATATTGATTATAAATTCAACTTAATTAATAGTACCTCAACATTATTTGAATGATTTATGCTAGTTGAGGTTCTATAATTATTTTGAAAACTCGATAATTAATTAATGTAATTAATTATGAAATTAGGTCGTATGTTCCTCTTAGGACAATATGCGCTTCCATATACCTTTAGAGAACATAGATGTAGGAATCACATAGACCAATCCAAAATCTTCTGATGAGATAAAACATTTTAATAAAATCCCTCATTCTTAATTCAATTGAGAATCATTTCAAGCTATAAAGAAAAACCCAATCTGTTGAGTTATTTCTTTCCTTCTGCCAACGGTTGGATTATGTGTAGCCCTTTACTATAGTGCAGTAAGCCGTGTTAGCGGGGAGTGCTATGGTAGAGTAAGCTGTAATTCAATTGACATAACGATGAAGGTAGCCATAGAAAAGGGTTATGTTGAATTAACGTGGTCGGCTAGATTAACTAGGGACTGCATTAGTTTGGCATAATCGAGTTCTATGAGCATCTTTGATTGGTAGGTTAGACTTGACACACGACGATTTTGATATTCGCGAGATTAACTTAGGTCATTATCAAGTGTGAGGAAAATCAATTTAGGGTCATATTGTGGATATGATTGATTGTGATCTACCTTTGGGCAAATATAATCGGGCTAGATTAACTACGGGTTATATTTGTCTATTGTACCTAAAGCCCATTAAGAAAAATCAGTTTTCTCGTTTGTCTACTAGAGGGAAGTGGAATTCGATAAAATTAGTGGGAGAACAATTAAATAACATAAGTCCAAACATTTAATTGTAACAATCATTTAACGCGAATCTCTAATAATCCTCTTCTCTATATGTCTCAAATAACTATGTCTAAGAATCCCATAATGTCAATCCTCGACAATAAACTCAATGGCCCTAATTACCTAGATTGGTTGCGTAGTCTTAAGCTTGTGCTAACTGTTGAGGGGCGTCTCTATGTTTTGAACGAGAGACTTCCCTCCACTATACCTGACACAGCGACTGATGCTGAAAAAGAAACTTATGAAGTTTGGAAGAAAGATGACACTCATGCTAGGTGCTATATGATAGCCGCCATGGAGCCCGCGCTTGCGAGGAAATATGAGTCTCACTTGCATGCTTTCGACATAAAGGCTCATCTCGATAGCATGTATAGTGAGAATATTAGGGCATCGAGGTACGCTGCTACAAAGGAGTTGATCACAGCGAGACTACGCGAAGGGACTTCGGTCCACGAGCACTGTCTCAAAATGATCACTCTCCTTGAAAAGCTAGTGAATCTTGATGTCACCCTCCCGGCCGAGCTCTCGTTGGATTTGATCCTGTTATCTCTCCCTAGTTCCTATGAATCGTTCATAGTGAACTTCAACATGAACAAACTGGGTCCTCCCTTGGATGAGTTAATGAACATGTTGGTCAGCTTCGAGTCCACCATTAAGAAAGAGAAGTCTGTTCTCATTGCTGCTACTTCTGGAAAGAAGAGTTCTTTCCAAAAGAAGAGAAAGGAAAGAGTTCCCTTCCCAAACAGCAAGTTCGAAGTGGGTGAAGGTAGTGGGGGCCCCAAGGCAAAGGTTAGCAAACAAGTTGATGATGCTTGCCATCACTGTGGAAAGAAAGGACATTGGCGCCGCAACTGCAAGGCTTACCTGAAGCAGAAAGGTTCTGAAAAGGGTACGTATTTCATTGACGTAAATTTGTCTGTCAACTCTTCTTCTTGGGTATTGGATACGGGCTGTGGCTCACATTTGTGCAATGATTTGCAGCTAATGACAAGAAGTCGAAGACTTAGAGCGGGTGAGACCTACCTAAGGATGGGGAATGGAGCAAGAGTTGCTGCTGAAGCCATTGGCACAATTTACTTAAATGTTTTGGATTCTAGTTTTCCTATTGTTTTGAACGATTGTTTATTTGTTCCGTCGCTCATTAGAAACCTTATTTCTATTCCTGTATTAGATATTGAAGGTTTTACTTTTGTTTTTGGAAATTCGATTTGCATTATACAAAAGAATGAGAATTTGATTTGCAAAGGACGACTATTAAACAACTTGTATGAACTAAATCCAAGTGAAATACCTATTAATGTTATATCAGCAAAACGTAAGGAGATAGATCAAAACCCCGCACAACTTTGGCACGCTAGATTAGGTCATGTTTCTTTAAGAAGGATGAACGATTTTGTTAGTGAAGGATTGTTCTCTTTGGAGGACGTGAAATCACTGCAAACTTGTGAATCTTGCCTTAAAGGGAAAATGACCAAGTCACCCTACAAAGGGAAAATGGAACGAGCCGAGGGTCTTTTGGATTTGATCCATACAGACGTATGTGGTCCACTAAGTGTTAGTGCGAAGGGTGGATATAACTACTTCGCTACCTTTACCGACGATTATTCTAGGTATGGGTATGTGTACTTGATGAAGTACAAGTCTGAAACATTTGAAAAGTTCAAAGATTTTAGACACGAAGTAGAAAAGCAACTCGGACGAAGTATTAAGAAGCTGCGATCCGATCGTGGTGGAGAATACTTAAGCATCGAGTTCATTGACTATCTGAAAGAAAATGGGATACAGTCCCAATGGACTCCGCCGGGAACTCCTCAACTTAATGGAGTCTCCGAGCGTCGGAATCGAACTCTATTAGATATGGTTCGATCCATGATGGGGTTCACAAACTTACCGGCATACTTGTGGGGTCATGCACTCCGTACTGCCGCACATTTGCTGAATAGAGTTAACACGAAAGCAGTTAAATCCACACCTTATGAACTTTGGCATTCCCGGAAACCCAACTACAAACATATTAGGATATGGGGTTGTCCCGCTTATGTGAAGCGGCTAGTGGGAGATAAGTTGGATAGTAAATCCGACTTGTGCTATTTTGTGGGGTATCCCGAAGACTCGATGGGATACGAGTTCTATTATGTCAAGGAAGCAAAGACGTTTGTTTCGAGAAATGCCACCTTTTTAGAAAGGGAGTTTCTATCCGATAGAAAGGGCAGCATGGTAGAACTTGAAGTAGTTCAAGAACCACAGAGTGAAGTTCAAACGCAAGAACAAGTGATCGAACCAATACAACAAACCACTAATATACCTCCTGAACCTACGGTACGTAGATCCGAAAGAGTTCGGAAAATGCCGGATAGGTTATTCCTCCTCGAAAATGATGAAGATCATGTTGATCTTGGACGAGATCCAAGAACATACAATGAGGCCGTATCGGATGCGGACATGGGACATTGGCTAACTGCCATGAAATCCGAAATGGACTCCATGTACTCCAACAAGGTGTGGACCTTGGTAGATCCACCTAAGGGAATTGTTCCTATAGGCTGCAAGTGGATCTATAAGAAGAAAATTGGAGTTGATGGAAAGATATCGACCTATAAAGCTAGATTGGTAGCAAAAGGATACACTCAAAGGCAAGGTATTGACTATGAGGAGACCTTTTCGCCAGTCGCGATGCTGAAGTCCATTAGGATTTTGCTGGCCATAGCTGCGTGGTACGACTACGAGATATGGCAAATGGATGTGAAGACCGCCTTCCTTAATGGAGATATTGAGGAAGAAATTTACATGGCGCAGCCGGAAGGCTTCATATCTTCTGGAAGTGAGCAAAAGGTTTGCAAGCTCCAGCGATCCATTTATGGATTGAAACAAGCATCCCGTAGTTGGAACATTAGGTTCGACTCAACTATCAAAGAGTTTGATTTTGAGAAGAATCCGGAGGAACCTTGTGTATACAAGAAGGTTAGTGGGAGGGCAGTAATATTTTTAGTGCTTTACGTTGACGACATTCTACTCATTGGGAATGATGTAGGAATGTTGCAGCAAACGAAAGCATGGTTGTCCACACGTTTCTCAATGAAGGATTTGGGAGAAGCATCTTACGTATTAGGAATACGCATCTATAGAGATAGAACGAGAAAGATGCTTGGCTTATCCCAAAGCCTGTACATAGACACCGTTATGAAACGGTTTAGCATGGAAGAATCCAAGAAGGGATTCTTGCCAATGTCCCATGGGGTTCGTCTCTCGAAATCTATGTGTCCACAAACACCTAGTGAAATCGAGGAGATGAAAAGGACGCCTTATGCTTCTGCCATAGGAAGCATAATGTATGGCATGCTATGTACGAGACCGGATATTGCGTATGCTGTGAGTGTCACAAGCAGATATCAGTCTAACCCCGGCCCGGCTCACTGGAAAGCCGTGAAAGATATCCTCAAGTACTTGCGAAGGACTAAGGATATATTTTTGGTCTATGGGGGTACCGAGTTGAAATTAGAGGGTTTTACTGACTCTAGTTTTCAATCGGATGTGGACGACTCAAAGTCGAATTCTGGATTTATATTCACGCTTAATGGTGGTGCCGTGTGTTGGAAGAGTTCCAAGCAGAGCACGACGGCCGATTCCACTACCGAAGCGGAATACATTGCAGCGTCTGAAGCTGCAAAAGAAGGGACTTGGATAAGGAAATTCATCCAAGAGTTGGGTGTCATTCCTGATGCTAGTGATCCAGTACCATTGTACTGTGATAACACCGGAGCCGTGGCGCAAGCTAAGGAGCCACGATCTCATCATAAGTCGAAGCATATTCTGAGAAAGTATCATGTGATCCGAGACATCATTGATAGAGGTGAAGTTAAAGTAGAACGAGTCACCTCGGAAGAGAACGTTGCAGACCCCTTTACGAAGCCTTTACCGAGATCGGTCCATGAGAAACATCGAGAGTCGATGGGATTGCGATTCATGGGTAGTTGGCTTTAGGTCAAGTGGGAGATTGTTAGAGTAGGTGACCAACAAGCCAACATGTGGCTGTGGTCTTTCGTATTTATTATTGTAATAAACGAACCTTTATTCGTATTAATGATAAAACACCTTGGCATTCTATATCTTTGTCCCTTTGTCACAAGCATAGATATAGTCCTTACAGTTATTACAAGTACTAGTAATTGATCGTTAGGATCGTGAGATATTTACTTAAGTATTATAACTGTTAAACGTGTTCCTAGTCGAAGGGTTACGCCACTAATGAGGATATCGGCCTTTCCCATTAAGACTAGCACTTAGTGTATGTGTACTGCATCTCATCAGTAAACGGTATTGTGATATCGGCATGCATAAGTGGGTGCTCGTAAGTTGACGGGTTCACTGAACTCCCTCACCCTAGAAATCTCTAAGTGGTTCCCAATAATCGAGTAGAGATATCTATGGTATAGTTGTACACCATTAGTCCTTATGACCTAGACATCACCGTGACTTCACTAGAGGACCAGCTGTATCGTGACCTGTCCCTGAGTTCCACCGAGGACCATCCCAAGGGCCAGTGTCGTGCAGTCCGAAATCTAGTGGGAGGTCTGTGCATTGTAGTCGGGGATTCGATCGCTAGAATAGTCTTGGATGTCCTGTGTGTTCTGAAAGTTTGTGATCACTCTAAGTCTCTGGCCAGAGCTGACTAAGTGATGATTAGAGAATTCGATTCTCTAAGTCATGCACGTAAGGATTACAACACTTAGAACGATCGCACCGTCATCGAACATATAAAGAGGTCTCGATGAACCAATGCCTCTAGTTCGATCGGGACATATGAATCGAAGGGACCGTACTGTACGTTAACTATATCTGAAGGTTCTTGCAGGCACTTCATTTGTATCTAGGGAATCATGACGCGTAGTTGCTAGACGCCAATCTTGATTCGTTGGGTGATTAAGGTGAAACGAGTTTCATCTTAATCGTAACTCTAAGGGACGAGTTTTGACCACAAAGAGTTGTGGGCCCACGGCTAGCTTACACCTGAACCATCGAGGGTCACACTGCTCGTGCACATGAGATCTGTGAATAAACGGTCAGAGATAAAATAGTTTATCTTTGCATGATTGGATGTCAATATGATTGGGTCCAACATTCGTAATTTGGAATTATGAATGAGAATAAGAAAAGGAAAAGAATAGGCGAACATATTAGTGAACTTTCTAAATCGGGAAGTTTCCAAATTTAGAAAGTCCACTGAACTAGGGTTTCCACTTTTGGAAAGTTGGAAAATAAGAGATGGCACTCGTAATGACGAGGAAATTATAATGATTACGAAAATGTAATCGTTGCAATTTTTCGGTCATTGAATTAAGAGAGACGAGCAAGTGAAAGTACTAACGGACTTAAGCTGTTCGGCCCGGTCCAACTTAAGCCCGCTAGGGTTTTATGCAAGGGACTATAAATACTTGATTTATAGGCCTTGCACAAACACACAACAAACCCTAACCCTAAAGCGGCCGTCCCCATCATCTCTCTCTCTCGGCCATCTCTTTCCGCGGCCACCATCGCGCCACCGCGCCACCGCCGTCGCCCCTCCGTCGCCGGAAACGGCCTTTATTGGCCGTTCCCTTCACGGTATTCTTTCCTCTTTTCGTTTCTTCCGTTTTAATCTAACTACTTCGTGTCTAGTGCCACGATTTAGTAGATCGAAGTATACGAGGTGAAATCCGAGAGGAGGAAGATCGTAGATCGAAGAATCGAGGAGCAACGCACGAGCCGAAGCCGCACGCTGCCCCACGCGCCGCCCCGGAAGACCGCGCGTGTATCTCACGCGCCGCCGTGGCTGATTCACCGCCGCTGCTGCTGCCCCGATTGTACGGATTGGTTTCCGTAGCAATCTCGACGTGCTAAACGCTCCTACCTCACGCTTCAAGAGGTAAACACACGAAACCCTAGTTTCGATTTGAGTTTCGTTTAAACCTATTATTCATGTTTGTTTCGTATGATTTTATGTGATTATGTGTAATCGATTTAAATCATTGTGAGCATGTTATTTGGTTTAAACGCGAGCATGTTAATTGATTTAAATTCGGTTAAATTTATTAGCATGTATGTTGTTTTTAATTTCGCTGGAAGCGCAAAGGTACGTAATTAATTGATTTATATTATCGGGCATGTGCTTATGCGTTTTAAACTCGTTTAATTCGCATAAAATTTTTGTTTTCCGCTGTGTACGCGTGCCCGAAACCCAACAACACCCTCCCCCCCCTGAAACCCTACCCTACGCCCAAGCTTCGCCGACCGCCACTCTTGATGCGACGTTCTTGATGTCTTTTACATATTTTTGAAATCTTGGATAAATTTGGACAATAAACTGCGTCTTCGCATTCGCCTTTTGCTATAAAAATAAATGAATATTGAAATAAAAAGTAATTAGAAAATAGAAAGTTAAAAAAAAATGAAACAACTAAATTTCGACATTAAGGTGTCGAATATATGTCCATAAATTGGACACCTTAATGTCGAAATTTAGTATATTTGAACTAATTTGCTAACAGTTAAATTTCGACACTAAGGTGTCGATTTTGTACTCCAAAATCGACATCTCAAATTCGACCTGTACATGTCGACCGCGTCTGCGCAGGATTTTTTTTTGGAAAAACGATATTCTAGCTAAAAAACACATAAATGCATAGTTTCTTGGGTTCTTTCACGTCGAATCTTCTATTTTGATGTCTTCTGACTCCATACTTGCCATTTTTGTAAAATTTGTTGAGTTTTGATGATTTTGAATGTTTAGGTTTTGTTGGTTTATGGAGGAAGGAGAAAGGTTTTGTGGGTTTTGGAAGATGGAGAAGATGAGAATTGGTCTTGTGGTTTTGTGATAGGGTTTTATGTGTTTTTGAGTTTTAGTATTGCACATTTGGATTTTTCTATTTTGTCAACAAGTAAATGTATTATTGTATTTATACATTGAAAAATTTAATTTGATCTTGCACAAGTGGAATTAGTCTTACATATGGCCGCCGCAGCCTTATATTAATTACATTCCGTTTTTTTTAACAGAAATTGGAACACACTTTTTACTTTTAAAAAAATTAAAAATTTTCCGAAAAAACCATTTTCGTTCCATACCACCCGATTTCCACCCCTAATTACTATATATTGATAAAATTTTAAAAACAAAGGTGTTTTTTAAATTGAAATAAAAAATACCTGACTAGTTTTTGACCATCGAATTTTCAACAAATTTTAATTATTTACAAAATCAATTCTTTTATAAAATATGTTTATTTAATATTTGGATGTGTTTATTTAATGTTTTCTGGCATAATTAAAATAAGAAAGAAGTTTCTGCAAACGTAAAATGTGTATATTATTTTTCAAACAGAAATAATCTTGTTTTCAGGGGAAAAATAAATAAATAAACTAATAAATACCCAAACAAAATTATACTGCATACACGCTCACACACACAAAAGAAATAAGGCTCAGATCTGTGTATGTATAGAAATAAGGCACGAGGATTGGAACCCGCCATGGCTGCCAAACACCGGCTGCAAAGTGGGTTCAGATCGAGATACCCAATCGCCGTCCGGGTTTGCCCCGCCAAGATACGGGTCGGATTATCCTCCGTGCCCAATTCTCTCCCGGCAACATACTCTTCGTATATCATCACAGCCTTCTCAACAAAAAGACATTATACTTCAGGGGTGGCAAAGTACAATCAACAGAAAACAAAAGGGTACTGTATGCAATTTTTCCCAAGGGCTGTTGGTTGGAAAGAAAGAAATCACGGGTAGAATCAGAAGCGGGCAACCACCCTTTGAAGAAATCCCATAATCCCCTCTGATGCCTCATTCTTTGGAGCTGGGAGAGAATATTATCTTGGCTGTTGAGACTGTGTTTTATGACAATACAATTCTATTCCATAATTTGTGCTTTCTTTGGGACTCGAATAACAAATAAAATAATAATGGGCGATCGCACCGAGGATATATTGGTCGTCCCTACTCTAGGAAATCGGGATGGTAGCAATTTCTAAAGTTAATTATTTTCAATTATCTTTTTGAAAATAATACGAAATATTTTGAAAATTGAGATTACACTAATATATATATATATATATATATATATATATATATATATATATATATATATATATATATATATATATATATATATATGGTTTTTGTGCAAAGTTCCAAACCGAACATTTTTATTATTCTAGGTTTAGTAGTTATATCTCTTTTACCAATAAGCTCATTCCTTTAATATTTATTATAAATAAAGGAAACATTCATGTATATGTCAATATTACCCCCAACCTTTTATACCAAATTATTAATCGTAACCCCAATTTAATCAATTTTGTCCATAAAAATCCAATTTGGACCACAAAAATTCAATTTTGATTTTTTTTTTTCAAAAAATTTTTTTTTTCAAAAATTATTTTTGCCGCCGGATTCCGACGTACTTTTCAATTTTATTATTTTTTTTCTCTTCCGGATTTTTTCGCCGGTTTCCGGTGTTGACCGGCAGTCAACGCCGGTCTCCGGCGTTGACTTTTTTTTTTCTTCTTCTTCTTCCGGATTTTTTCGCACCGGCATTGACCGGCGGTCCTAGGCGTTGACTTTTTTTAATGTTTTTTTAAGTTTTTTTTTTGTTTTTTTTACATCCGCCGCTAAACGTTGACCGTAATTGCGCTTTCACTGACAGTAAATTAACATAATTATACTGTCAATGACAGTTAATTAACGTAATTGTACTGCCGTTGACAATACATTTATGTAATTGTTCTGCCGTTGACAGTAAATTAACGTAATATTATTATTTTTTAGTTTTTGTTATTTTTTTTATTTTGTTTGATTTGTTGACAAGTCAGCGTAATTATATTACTGTCGTTGACAGTAAAATAATGTAAACACAATAATATTTTTTGTTTTGTTTGAGTTATTCACGGAGTAACGTAATAATATTACTGTCTATTATTGTAATATTACTGTAAACACAATAATATACTGTGGTTGACGGTAATATTACTGTTGTTATAGTAATATTATTGTAAACCACAACAATATAATTATTTTGTTTGGATTTTTTTGTTTGTTTGAGTTATTCACGGAGTAAGTATTAATATTACTGTGGTTGACGGTAATATTACTGTTGTTATAGTAATATTACTGTCACTGACAGTAATATTAATTCTTTTGGCTTTTTACTATGTTTACATTTGTTGAACGGTCAACATAGTAATATTACTCTATTACACAATAATAATAATGAGTTTTGTTGTGTTAATATTACTGTGTTAGAGATTAATAAAACAATATTACTGTGTTAAATTGTAATTTAGTTAATTTTACTGTGTTTAACAGTAATATAGTTAATATTACTTTCAATCACAGCAGTATTGTTGTGTAAACGAATAAAAAAAAAGTTATAGAGAGAAAGAAAAGAAAAAATATATAAAAAATATTGAAAAGTCTACGCCGGAATCAGGCGAGAATTTTTTTTTTTTTTTTTTTGAAAAAATTCTTTGTTTTGAAAAAAGAAAAAATTTGGGTCAAAATTGAATAATTTATAAAATTTGTGGTCAAATTGAGGTTAAATTAAGTTAAGGATGAAATTGGAGCATATTAAAGTAGGGGTTGTCTAGGGTCCGAGAGGGTTGTACTTCTCGGACCGTAATCAGCCAATAGAACTGCGCCATGTAGGATTAGTACGAACCCAATAAAAAAAAAAATACGATGCCTATCTTATAAATAAAATTACATTAAAACCCTTATATTTAAAATTTAAATATTAATTAATAATTAATAACTAAACTTTAATGAGATGAATAATTATCATTAAATAATAACTTAATTTTTATAATCATCGATTACAAAGAAAATAAGTTTTCTCGCTCTGTGTTTGAAAACTTTTTCCTCTCTCAGCGGCGTCTCTTCTTCCGGCGAACGATTGGCATCTCTCCTCACAAATAAATCAATACCGGCGTCTCTTCTTTCGGCGAACGATTGGGCATCTCTCCCCACAAATAAATCAATTTCAATGTCCTAAAACCCCGACTGCCCAATTATCATCCCGCCGCCCGCCGACCAACCTTGTTCATCCGGTTGCCACGGCGTTCATCCGGTTGCCACTGCGACATATAGCAGATGTTTGCGATCCGGTAACGTTAATAGTGTTTCGTTGCTCTTTTTTTTTCAAGGAGAACTTCCATAATAATCTACGCTTTTATTGGGGATGTAGGAGGTATTCTACTAAATTCAGGTTGATTATTATTTGAATTGGGTTTGAAGCGAGCTTTGTACACACCCTTCGAGAGCGTCGGATTTTTTGTTGAGATCTCTTCATTGGGCAGAGCGGGATTTCAACAACAAGATTCATCGAGATTCGAGGCACCACGTACGCCAGAGTGGGCCGTCAACCACGAGGAAGATTTCCAAAGACTCAACTCTGTAATTTGGTAAGTATCGGATTTAAATTCTTATTTTAGATTTTCTTTGTTAAATCGATTCCACAATCAATTCTGCCGTATTTTATCATGTTGGCCCTATTGCATCTATGTTTGTGTATTTAAAACATGTTTCTGAAGAGTGGTGTGGCACTTAAAGTGATTTTGCTATCTTTGAATAAAATTGTTTTGTGGTAGTTCGAAACTTGAATTTAAGATAAAGTGGTTTTGCCATTAATTTTTTTGTTTTTCTTTTTTTGTTTTTGTGGTAGTTTGATGCTTGAGTTTGAACCTTGTGAATTACTTGCAGCTTTAGAACCTTAAGAAGAGAAACACATATTTTTTTGTCAATTGCTTGGTATATAAATCCACCAACTCGGAACACAAGTTCATCAACACCAAGTCCCATATATATAAAAAGACAATGAAATTTTATTGATTTTCAATACATATCAATTGGTCTAAAGCTCTGTGTCATATTGTTGCTCTATTTCATAATTTTTTTTAACAAGTGAATGAAGAAGGGTCCTCTAATAGTTTGAGAGTTCGTTTTCTAACTCTCTTGAATTATAAATTATAACTAAATACATGCTAGAATTTTTTTTTTTTATCCTATATTAGAAATTTTAGTGAAAATCCTTTCATTTTTTTTTCAAAATCATATATTGTAGGTACGATGGATTTTGATACTATAAATGAGAAACCAATTTCACCTTCTAATAACGACGAAAATAATTGCATGAATGATAGTAAGGATGATGATATCCACTATCAGGTATTAATGATATATGTGATTCAGTTGATTTCAATTTTGATAATATCAATGCGGATGCGGTCAGACAACTAGTATTTGAAAGTTTTGATGATGCAGAGAAATTCTACATAACGTATGCCAGTGTAGTTGGTTTTGGCATTAGGAAACAAGGTGTAAAACGCAAAACCGCTGATGACATCATAAAGTACAGGAATGGGTGTGCACATGCGAGGGATTCCGCAGACGACCGAAAGACGACTATACTAGAAAGTGAGAGGCAAAAGTGGTGACCAAGTGTGGTTGTATAGCATGCTTTCGTGTTGCACATGACCTTTTTCAGGGCATTATTCAGTGACAAAGTTTGAGCCTATATATATATATATATATATATATATAATAGGAAAAGAAAGGCTCAGATCCGTTGGTATAATCGGGTCGAGGGAGAGAAAGGACACACCGCCATGGCTGCAAACCCCTCATTCCGGGTCGCCCGGCCAAGATACGTAGGGGTGGAGCCAGGATTAGAAAGTAGGGGGGGCTAACTAAAATTTCGGGGTTCGGGGCAGCGCCCCGAAAAAAAATTTAGATTCACAAGACATTAAAAAAATAGGTTTATACTGCGAATTTTTAATTAAAATAATATATATATATATATATATATATATATATATATATATAATTTTATCATATTTCAAGTATGACAAAAAAATCTAAATTATTCTAATAATATATTGCACTTAATGAGATTCATGGCACGTCTCGTATTATTTTTTAGAGACATTGATATAAAAAATCAAAGATCGATAAGTAAATATTCATAAATTTTATTTAAAATAGTACAAGTTTTAACCATTTTATTTATATTTTTATATTAAATATAATATATATCTATAATTTATATAAAATTGTGGAGGATAAACAAAAAAGTTAAGGGTTAAAATACATATTTACAAAACCTTTAAGGGGGCCAAAAGTAATATTCAAAAAATTTATGCCAAAACAGCAAAAAAAGTTTTTTTTTTTTTTTTTTCTTGGGGGGTCAACTGCCGGCCGCCCCCCCCCCCCCCCCCCCTATGTAGTACCGCCCATGAAGATACGGGTCGGGTTCATTCTCCCCTTTCGCCATAACAGCTCTGGATAAAAAAAGTATCGTCACAGCCCATCAGCAGAACCCACGTATTTGTAGAGAGAGAAAGAAAGAGAGAGAGAGTAAAAGAAGGTGATGGTGATGAGAAGAAGCATGTACGCATATACATACACAAAGGGCTGTTTGTAGCAAAATGGTAACAGAAAATCATGGGCGAAATGCGGAGAGGATCAACCACCCTTTGAGAAACACCTCCGTCTCTCCGCCGCCTCATTCCAGAGCGTTTTCAGAATTTGATATTGCTTTGTTCGCCATTGAATTGAACAGACAGACTGTAGGTACTTTTATCGTTTATCGAGGGGCAGAAATGTCAAAACAAACATGTACAGCAGTACACCACAATGACAAAGGGTGATTTTCTTCACCTTGCCCCCTCAACTATAACATATTACATTTTTTGCACCCTCAGATTATGATAATGTGCAATTATTATTTTATTTTTCATCAAATTACGATTAAGACCTCAATTATAGATTTAATTTTTATTATTTTTTTTAAAGGAAGGGGGAAATTAGATATCCCAGTTTCAAATTTCACACCATCAAGGAATAATTTTATCATGAAAATCAAATCTTATTTTCAAAATTTATACCATCAAGGTCATATGGTAATGGTTCCAAAAAATAATAGATCAATAATTTTTGCATACTAATTCAAAAAGTTCTAAAAACATTTCTTCATATAACAGGGCAAATGGCAGCCACCCACGAGGTAAGAGCAAATTACGAAAAAAAACTATAATGTTTGGGTAATTACAACTATCCATTAACTATAGATTATCTTACGAAAACCACCACTTCAATTGGTATTTTTTTCGCAAAAAGCAGACATGAGATAAGAAATCCGGTGTTTGATTAAGATTTCGAATAGCGGTTCCGAATTCAAGTTGATTTTATTTTGCCTCTTCCTCAGAGAAAGACAATCAAACAATTTTCAGTCATGGTCCTTGCGGATCGGATCATCCATATAACCATATTGTTACATTTCCACATCAAAGTGAATTATAATATTTCTTTTTTTCTTTCAATTTATGCCTATTGGTGTTCTAAAAGTGCCTTTCCGAAGTACTGGATAGGAAGATGCATCTTGGGTTGACGTATAGTGCGACTTGTCAGATATAGTGGGTCATATGGGATTTCTCCGTTCTCTCCCCCGATCGAGATATCCTCTATTTCGCCCAAGAAAGAAAAGTTGAATCATCAAAAAATTTGAGCGTGAAGTGCAATTAGATGCATTGTTTGGGGGAATTCATAGTTCAATAGGTAAATTTGACGCCGATTTTTTTTAATTATTCAGTTATATTACTGGTGGTAAATTTGGAATTTCCAAAATATATTCCTTTGAATTTCAGCATTCCATTAATCAAGTAAAAATATTGCAGCATTACAAACTTGGGATAATTGTGTTTTGCACCCCATAATTAACAGTGTTTGGTGTTGTGCACCCCTAACATCTTAAAATTGACAAGGTCTCCACCCTTACAATATATATCTCAGAGCAAAATGTGCCCTACCTCAACTTCTTATGATATTTAAAAAAAATCAATATATCCCGATATTTTACTCGAATTTTATAGTTATTTGAGTTAACTTTATAATCCAACATGAATTATCAAGATTGGATGTTTGGTGAGAACGATATGTATGAATTAATAAACATTGCCCACACTTTAATAACTTAAATCACTGAGAATTCAAAATGTAACTGAACATCCATAAATTTGCCAACCAACATTCAACTCAGGTAATTCAAGTTGGATTAAAAAGTTAATTCAAAGGACTACAGTTTCCGTGGTCTGAATTTTGCCAAAATTAAACAAAAAAAGAGTAAAATCAAGTTCGAAGTCAAAACAATATTAGTAAATTGAAATGACAATTTCAGTACTCTTTAAGAAGGTAACACATATTTATGTTAGATGCCGAATAAATAAATACATTATATCAATAAAACTGTAAATTTCCTATACAAAACCTCTTCTATAAAGTTTTGTGTGTGTAAATATATAAAAATATTGGATAATTACTAACATAATTTAGGTTTGTACGGAAAATAGTGAAAATATTATAAAGCACTAGATCTACAAATTTACACTGAATTTTATTTTCACAATAAATGATCAATGGTTAGAAGTCGTAGATGATCAAAAAATAGAATTACTAAAAAAATATCAATGAATATCATCCAATTTTTTTACAATAACGAGGAAACATTAAAACAATTCAAATGAATAAGAGGAAAAAAAGAACCTAGTTGAATCATAAATAAATATAGACAAAATAATATAAAACTAAATATTTTAATATTTAGTAAATTAGAATTGAAAGAAACTATTAATGGCCACAATAAATTTACATAATTTAAATTTATACAATTATTTTGATAAAACATAACAAGTGAAATAAAAAAAATCAACAAATACTGATACACAAGAAAACTAATAACATACGTGTTAACACGTGCACCTCCAGACTTAAATGAACTATCCGTATATTTGTTACACCAAGTCAAAAGTCCTTGAAGGACAAGTTCAAATCTTATACGATGAACATTCCAATTTCACTCGTGTTCCACTTTTGTTTGGATTCATAACAATAACAAGTGCTATATGGTAACGTTCTTTCAAACAATATATTTTCTTATATGCGATGAATTCAGAAGGACAGAATTCAAACAAATTTTGGGTGTGGTATAATTTGACAAATAAATTAAATGAAAAAAAAACAACTGTGTTGTGTAGCTCGCCAAAAAGACTTAATACGATAGAAAGAGGGGAAAAGAAAGGAAGTTTAGACGATTTAACGGCCTGCAAGTGACGAAAATGTAAACGAATAACAAGACGAGGATGGATTTTCACGATCCATTGGAACAAATCTCGGCTTAGAAGCACCATGACCTCTTCTATGATTGTTAGCACTTTCATCATCATCGTCGTCGTCAATTGATAAGAGATCGACGACGAGCATTTGTGTGCTCGGTGGTTCTTCAACGGCCGTACGACCTTCCAACATATCAACAACCTCAGTCATTGTTGGCCTCATCTTAGCCTTCTCTTGAATGCACCACAACGCCACTAATACCATTCTCTCCAACTCTCTCTCATCGACCACACTTCGCTCTCCTCCTTCTAGAAGCCTCTCATCCACAATCTCCATTAGTTTCCCTTCTTTTAATTTCTCGACAACAATTTTCGGGAAAAATTGAAATTTCTTCTTCGAATGTTCGTGATTCCCCACTTTTTCAATCACGCTTATATTTCTCCGCCCGCCCACAATCTCCAATAGAACCATTCCGTAGCTATAAACGTCGCACTTTTCCGAAACACCGTTTTCTAGTAGCCACTCGGGGGCCAAGTAACCTTTGGTCCCGCGTATAGTGGTCACGACTCGGCTCTCGTCCCTTCCTTTGAGCTTGGACAGACCGAAATCCGCAACGAGCGCTCTGTAACTCTCGTCGATCAATATATTCTCGGGCTTGACATCGAGGTGCAATATGCACGAGCGGCAATCATGGTGCAAGTAAGACAGCGCTTTGGCCACGTCAAGAGCGACACTGCATCTCAAATCCCAAGACAAACAGCCCCTCCTCTGACGGTAACTGGCCCCCATCTTCGGGAAGATCCAGTTATCCAACGACCCGTTTTGGACGTAATCGTAGACTAGGAAACGGGGCCCGTTCGACGAAATGCAGTATCCCAGGAGGCGAACTAGGTTCACGTGCTGCACACTCGCGATTGCTGCCACTTCGGATTTGAATTCCTTGTCGCCCCTCTCTTCACCGTCGATCCGCTTCACCGCCACCGCGGTGCCGTCGGAGAGTATTCCCTTGAAGACCGAACCAGATCCGCCGCGGCCGACCAGAGATCTGAACCCGTCGGTGGCTTCCTCCAGCTCCCTGTGGCGGAACTTCGTCGGAACTCCGGCGACCTTGCGGAGGAAACTGTACTCGATCCGGAGCTCGCGGCCCTGTGAATCGAGCTGCCTCTCGAGAAACCTGCGGCGGGTGGTGAACCGGGTCCGGACGACGACGAAGGTGAGAACGGCGAAGATAGCGGCGACGGAGGCGCCGCATATTAGGAAGAAGGGGTTAGATAGTTTTAGAGTGAGGCGGGCGATTATGATTAAGATGATTAGAAGAAGGATTACGGAAAGGGATATGAGATTAGCACGCTTGTCCTCCATACCATATCAATGTTCAGTGATTAATGTAATAATGGAGGGAGGGAGAGGATTTCCATAGCTGCCGTTGACTTGTTTCTGCAACTCATCTAATAAAACCTGTTCCTTTTTTTCTTCTTCTTCCATATTGGTATGCTGTCGACTTGGCTCATCATGACTGGGTTTAATTAATTTTCTCTATTATTATAATATTTATTGTAAGTTTCTGACCTTTTCCTCCAATTACCGTTTCTTCACAGTGACGTCGTTTGCTTTTTTTTTTTTTTTTCTGTTAATTCTATTACCCGGAAGGAAGCTCACCTGCTCCTTCGTTTCCCACACTATCGGCGAACTCCTAAAAGTCAATAGTTTTACCACCTCCCTTTTTTGTTCTTTTTAGCTTTTATTTCGTCGTTACGGTGTGCACAAAAGTTGAATTTTGTTCCGGTCTTTCTATACTATTATATATGAGGGGTAATATGCTATGAGTCCCTCAAATCAAACCTAATTTGAACTAAATGACAAGTCTAAATTCAATCTTTTAATTAAATCCTCAACTTGAAATAATATATGACTCACATCCCTAACTTTTTTTTAATCCCTATCTTGCCCTTATTCCTTAAATATTATAACTTACATATACCACGTTTCTCATCTCAGATTTATTTCTCTTCTTCCATCTTCTCTCTCGCTTTTTCCTCTCGTCTTCTTTATATCGATCTCTCTCCTCTCTCTTTTTCTCTTACATCTCTATCTTGCTTCTCCATCAAGCACAAAGGTCGGCGACCGAGAGAGCAGGAGTGGAGCGACGGAGGAAGTGGTTGAGGCGGCAGCGGCGGGGTATTGTATGGCGGAGAAACAGGTTTTTCTTTTCTTTTTTTTTTATAAGATTTGCTAATTTTTTTCGTTTTTTTGTACAGATCTGTGATTAAAAGTATATGTTGACTAATTGTATATGTTTTTATTGTTTTTTTAAGAATTTTGGCTTGGTTTTGGATCTGATTTGCTATTTTTATTCGATTTGTTGTAGGTTATTGAACGTTTTTAGGGCAACGATTGCGTGGCGGCACACGTTAGGGTTCAAAATTCCAGATCTAGGTTTTTCAACAGATGGTAGGTGATTATGGGTGCCGACGGCTGCAGTTGTCGCGCTGCTAGGGTTTGACGGCGGCTGCGTCGATTGCTAGGGTTGGCGACGGCTAGGAGTTGTTGGCGGCTAGGGTTTGGAATAGTACACTGTAGTATACTATAGTACTGCGTAGTATACCACAGTACACCGTAGTATACTACAAGTTGATGCACTGTATATGAATATCCATATATGAATAGCAGATGATGTACTGTATATGAATAGCCAGACAATGTGCGAAGAAGTAAAACTCCAGTTTTATATGCCTACAAGCATGATAATGACTACGGTAAATATAGATAACTGCAGATATTAATAGAAGATTTGAATAAAAAAATAACATATATATATATTTTTTAATTTTCAATACATGTTACGTAAAAAAAGGATTTTTTATTTATAATAATGTATAAAATACTAAAAAGACGAAAGGGAAAAAAAAGGACAAATCGGTATTCTGTAAAAATAAAATTTAGAAAAATTAAAAAATTAAATGCAGACTAAGAAAATGATAAATGCAATTTGAATTTATTTAAGGTAAATTTCGAATTTGGTAGGAGAAGGGCATTTTTGGAATAAATTTAATAAAGGATGTGAAGCAAATGTTTAGTTAGACTTGTCATTTAGTTCTAATAAGTTTTGTCACTAGGGACCTATATCTTAAGGCCCCTATATATGATGTACTTATTAGTTATTACTTATTAGCATTAGTGGAGCTAGTATTTTAAGTTTTTTTTAAAATAATTAATGATAGTGAACACCAAAAAAAAAATAATAATTTAATATAAATTAATAGAGATTTGAGAAATGTTAAGGGCAATGACTTCCGCCTTCTGCTGCTTCTATGTTGTATTTCTTTAATGGGTCTTTCTAGGGTGAGACCACCTGTGTTTTAAACTTATATGAGATATGTATTAATCACCATTAATTTTCTAAGATTAAATCTGGACCATAGAAAAATAACATGGATTATGTTCTAAAAAATGAAGTACTTTACCAAATTATCCTTCAATTATTTTTTTTTATTAAATTAATATAAAATTGATTAACATTGAATTGTCTAATTTACCCCCAACTATATTTTAATTAAATAATTAATTTAAATTCATTGTAACCGAGTTTTATTTGATAAATAATCGAAAAAAATGCATTCATTAGGGATAGAACTTGGGACATCTTAATACATTCATCACTCCTAACCGTGCAAGCACATTAACTTATTATGATATATTTAACCATAATTGTATAAATACTGTTAATTAAAATATTAATTGCAACATTCATTATTGTTAAATGATATTAAATAAGTTATTAACAAATTTAATGTAATAAAGTTTGAAAAATATAAAGAATTGCAGTTCAATACGCCAAACATCTATCATTAATTATAGGGATTTGATAAATATCGTTTCAGTTTTCATAATGTCCTTTCAACTTCCAACGTGATTTTGACCATTTTTTAATTTGAATTTGGCAAAATTCGGAATATGTAGTTTGTAGTTCTTTGAGTTAGCTTTCTAATTTAACTTGAATCGCCAAGATTGGATGTCGGTTGAGAAAATTATGCATGAACCAATGAACATTGCTCACAACTTTGATGTTTTAAATTATGTAAAATTTAAAATGTAACTCATTCATGTGTAACTTTATCACCCGACATCCAATCTAGCTGATTCAAGTTGGATTAGAAAGCTAATTCTAAGTACTAAAGTTTATGTCTTTAGAATTTGGCCAAATTCTAAGTAGAGAAGGGTCAAAATCACGTTCTAGATCAAAACGATATTAGTAAAATTGAAACGACGTTGAACATTTCAGTTAATTATATAATATTAGAATTATTAATAAACTCCACCATCTAAAAATGTAAAGAATGCTCAATTAAATATAAAAAATGCATAACTTAATTCAAACCCACTTATGTTATTAAATCGATAGTGTGACAAATCCAAATAAAAAATAAAATAATATGTTTATTTAGAAGAAGAAAAATTATAACTCATTCCAATTAGTAGTTTTCTTACTTTAAAATAAAATTATATACTACGAATACTATATTGTGAATTTTCTTTTGATATTTAATTTAATCAAATAGTAAGATTTGAATCGATTAAGTACAAATCCTTTCAACTAGTTAACATCATTCAAATATTTGAATCGGTTTCTTAACTATTGACATAATGTGTTACATAATTGATTTAACTATTTATAAGTAATGTCTGATATCTTTTTAATTCAATTTTGTTATAAAAAATAATAAATTTAAGGGTAAATTACACCCACACCCCTGAGGTATGCTTAAATAACTTTAAGGTCCTTGTGGTATCGATAATTACACTCACCCCCTTGAAACGTAGTTATAAACTCTAATGAGATAATGCATTGGATAAGTTATTACGATAGAGTTCTAACAGACTATTGGTTTCAGGAAATGGTGGAGACAACAAAGAGTTATGGGTGATTTAAGAAATATTGGGGATCCATGCCATCCCATAACTCCCCATAACTCTATGTTATCTCAACCACTAGCTAAAAGTAATAGTCCATTAGAATCCTATCGGAATAATGTATACAATGCATTATCCCATTAGAGTTTATAACTACGTTTCAGGGGGTCAGTGTAATTATCGATACCATAGGGACCTTAAAATTATTTAAGCATACCTCAGGGGTGTGGGTGTAATTTACCCTAAATTTAATTCCTAACACGTGTATGAACCTAATCGTAAATCGTAATATTTTATCAAAGCGTAATATTTGAACAAATTAAGCTGAAGTCCTTCAATTCGTAAACATTATTCAAATATTTGAATCGATTCATTAGCGCGCTCAACTATTGACAAGAACGTCTTAATCAAATTAACTATTATATATTAAAGTGTAATACATTTTCGATTCAATTTTATCATAAAAAATTAATTCCTAAATTACGTAAGAATCAAATCATAAGATTAATTCAAGCGTATGATTTGAATCAATTAAGCGCAAATCCTTATAATTTGTAAATATTATTCAAAAATTTGAATCGATTAAGTTCAACCACTGACAAGAACGTATTAATCGAGTTAACTATTTATAGTTAAAGTCTACTATCCATTTAATTCAATTTTAACAGAAAATAATAATTTAATTCGTAAAATCGTAAGAATCAGATCGTAAATCGTAAGATTTAATCTAACCATGAACCGATTAAATCTTACGATTTTTACAAATTAAATTTTATTATTTTTTATGATAAAATTCAATAAAAAAAAGATAATAAACTTTAACTATACACAGTTTGATTAATACCAATGTTTTGAAAACCGGACCGGACCGGCCGGTCCGACCGGTTTAACCGCGAACCGGCGGCGGACACGGTCCGGTTTGAGGTGAAAACCCGGAGAGGTGTAAAAACCGGGTCGGTGTACAGCGAACCGGAAAATCTCCGGTTGAACCGGACAAAACCGCACAAAACCGGGAAAGAAAACCGGTTTTATATTGTAAAAAGAAAAAAAAAAAGCGCCACAAATATAAACTTCTCTACTTCTCCATCTCCATTAGGTATGCTGAGTTATGATTGGGTCATTGATAATGGTGGGTGGGGGATCTGTAGAAAAATTAAGGAAGAAAGGAGAGAGGGAAAAAAGAAAAAAAAAAAAATACAGCAAATGTTTAACATATCGGAAGGGATTGGAGAGAGCAGAAAGACTGATAGAGAAAGGAGGCTGCAGTAAAATATTAGGGTTTTGGTTTGAGGTGTAATTACAAATATTTATATTGAAGCCCTCGTATACAATTTAATACTAAGTTTTCAAATGTACTAAAGAAGTTCATGAGACTGACATTAAATTATGTATTCGTGGGTTTTGGAATTTACCCCAATTTTTTTTTGCTTCAATTTTAATTTAATTTAATATATGTTGAAAAAGTTATTGTGAATTATTAATGAATTTAATCTTCCGGTAGATGTTTAATAATAGTAAATGTATTTATATTTACAAAGTAGTAACTTATTATTATATATAAATAATTTAAAATAAGAAAATAAGAAAACCCGGTTGAACCTCGGTTGGACCGGTTCAACCGTGACCCAGTGACTTGTCTGGTTCAACGTCCGGTCCGGTTTTCAAAACATTGATTAATACGCTATTGTAAATTATTGAGTTTAACCGATTCAAATATTTGAATATTGTTTACGAATTGAAATGAGTTGTTGAGCTTAATCAATCAAATCTTTGAATATTGTTTTTGAATTGAAAACACATGAGTTTAATTGATTCAAATATTACGATTTAATTAAATCTTACAATTTACGATTCAATTCAAACTTCAAATTATTTCGAAATTCATTTTTAAATTACACGAGTTGATCAACATTTCCTTAGATTTTTAAATTATATTATATAAAGATTTGTTAGTATGGGATATTTTTAATATATAATAATAACTATATGAGAATTAATAATTTATTTAACATTATTTATATAAGTTTTATAACCATTATAAATTGTAGCTTTGTTGAATTAAAATTTATAAAGTCAATTATATCATTATTCGTAAAAATCATTAAACCACCCATCCAAAATTGCATCAACCTGAATTCGAACTTGTGACCATCTGAAAACATACAAGAATACTTACCGTTAAGACACAACACATAATTGACAATAAACTAACAATACAGATATCTTCACGACGCCCTGATCTCTCGCATTATTCCATGGCGGTCAGAGATTCAGTCGCTCTTATTTCCTTATTTGCTGCAGCTATATATATATATATATATATATATATATATATATATATATATATATATATATATATATATTTCTGTTCCAAGACGAAATACACCACGAAATATTCATATCTTCTATCTTCTTGTCTCACAACTCTTTGTTGTCACTGGTTTCGTGGCATGTGTGAGTGAGGTTAACACATTAGGGAATACATTTTGTGTGTGAGGTCGATTCCTTGGGGTTTGGGGTTATATCGAGCTTGTTAGACGAGTGAGGCTGAGATTGGAGCACTTGGACGAAGTTTTCCGACGGCTGGGCGTGAATCCGCATGCTAGACACCGGAAGTGTGTGTGGCTGCCGCCGACCGAACTCCAGACATGGAAACGGGATACGAGGACTGAGCCGTTGCCGATTCACCATTTCCACCTGAACAGAAAAAAGGCAGATCCTCAAATTTGCTTCAGATTTGTTTCTTTTTAGTCTTATTATTAATTCGGTAATTTATTTATTAAACCCCAATCATCTTATCCCATAGATTTATTTATGCATCATTTATTTAATTAATGGTCTGTAATATCAAATGTTATTTGATCGGCCACCCAATAGTGGTACCAAAGTATTGTCAAATTGGGTGGTGCCCTTTCAAATAGGGCGTACGGAAATCCAACCGGATTCCGCTCAGGTATCGTTCACTAAAACCCCCTACGGTTGGGATTTAATTTTATGTTGTGATTATTAATTCTGCAAACTGTTGTTGGGGATTGAGACTACCTTATTTCTGATTTGGTGGTATGTGAGCCACTTTGTGTGATTTGTGGTATATGTGCTACTTTGTGTGTTTTCTTTTGTGGTACGTGTGCCACTCCCATTTATGTGTGAATCTTATTCTTTCAATGCATATATAAACTGCTCACTTATATATATCAATATTGGAGGGTGGTATAACTTGGATTCTCTACCTCCCTTGACCGGACTGTTAGTGCCCTGGAATCCTGTGTGGGAGTGGGGGTCTCTCTAAGATTGCCTATCCTTTACACTTGCTTTTCATTGCATATGCATTTGTCCAATTTTTTGGCCTACTGTGAAAAATTTGTGGAATATCTTGCTTTGTGCTAGGATTACTATGGATCTTGCTTTTGATCCTAAGGGTGATTTTTCTATTTGGAAACAAAAAATGAAAGGTGTGTTAATTCAACAAAGATGCTATATGGATGTCGATAAATCTTATGCTGCTGAAACTAGTGCTGCTAGGAAAAAAGAACTTGATGAACTTGCCCACTCTACCATTATATTGAATCTTTCTGACTCTGTGATTAGGAAGGTATGTATGCATGATTCTGCTAAAGGCCTATCGGATAAATTAGACGAGTTATACACTGAAACTTCTCTGCCCTCAAAATTATTTTCACTCAATTTTTTTTTTCAGATTCACATTGGATCTAAGCAAACATGTTGATGAGAACATAGATCAGTATACCATATTAGTTCAGGATATTAAACTGACGGGAGACAAAAGTATTGATAACTATACTCCCATTGTTTTGTTAAATGCAATCCCTGATTCATACAACGATTTGAAATCTACTATTAAGTATGGTAAGGACAATATTTCTCTTGACCCTGTCATAAATGGTTTGAAGAGTAAAGAACTGGATTTGAGAGTCAACAAAAACAATAAGAGTTTCGGTGAAGTAAACTTTGTGATAGGAAGGCAGCAACACCGGTTTTCAAACAAGCCTTGCTCCAGTAACCAAAATGCTTCTCAAAATGGTTCTCATCAAAATATTTTTTTAAAGAAAAGGGCAGTGGCAGGAGTAAGTCGAAAACTCGTGTTAATAATCGTAAGTGCTATAATTGTGGTGAACCTGGTAATTATGCTCAGAAATGTACTAACCCTAATAAGCACTCTACTGATCATCAGCATGCAAATCATGTTTCTGATAAAAATCTTGGTGATGTGTTTATGGTTGGTGATCATGCCTTTGTGAATTATGTGATATCTTCTCTTGGTGAAAATGATTGGCTTTTAGATTCTGCATGCTCACATCATATGACTCCTATGAAACATATTTTCTCTCACTATGAACCCTTGAATAATTGCAATGTTACTATGGTTGATGGCACAAAATGTCAAGTTCATAGAATTGGAACTATATGCTTAAAGATTGAAACTGGTTATGCGTTAACTTTGCAAAATGCGCGACATGTTCCTAATTTAAGTGAAAATCTGATATCAATGTGTAATCTTAGAAGGTGATGGGTTTCATGGTGGTTGGGGTAATGATTGCATGAAAATTATGTGGGGTAATCTGCAATGTTTTAAGGCCATGAAAATGCAAAATATGCATGTATGCCATTCTGAATCCTCTGTTTATGTGAATGTTGTTCAAAGTGATCTATCTTAGTTATGGCATAATAGGCTGGGTCACATTAGTAACAAAGAACTCAATATTCTGCATAACAATCACTATTTTGGCAATGATAAAGTGTCTGAGGTAACTATGTTTGACTTTTGTATCATTGGAAAGCAAACTCGGGTTTCTTTTCAACCAACCCCATCCCCCAATCTCTCTAAATGTTATGATATTCTTGACTATGTGCATGCTGATGTGTGGGGTCCCGCCAGTGTTCCTACACATGGTGGGAGCCGTTACTTTTTGTCCATAATTGATGATTTCTCTCGTAAGGTGTTTGTTTTTGTGCTGAAACAAAAATCTGATGTTATTGATAAGTTAAAAATATGGAAAGTTTATATTGAGAGTCAAATTGGAAAATGGATAAAAACCCTTAAGATAGATAATGGTACAAAATTATGTAATCAAGAAATGAATGTTATGTGCTCTGAATTATTAAAAGGCACAAGACTGTCCCTTACTCCCCCTCAACAAAGTGGGGTAGTTGAACTCATGAATCGAACCCTTTTAGAGGGTACGAGCCATGCTCGCCACTTCAGGTTTGCCAACTATGTTTTGGGCTGAGGCTTTTTCGACTGCCACTCGTATAATTAATAGATCTCCATCCATGCCTTTGAATGGTGATTTGCCTGAATGTGTTTGATCAGGGAAAAATGTTGATATGTCCAACTTACTTGTTTTTGGATGTACTGCATTTATGCATCATAAAAATTGATAAGCCTGAACCTCGTTCTGTGAAATGTGTTTTCTTGGGTTACCCCGAAGGGGTTAAAGGTTATAGACTTTGGGTTAAAGGGGATCATGGCTATAACTACTATTAGTCATGATGTGATTTTTAATGAATCTGAATTTCCTTGCCTTGTTGTTCATAATGTTGTGAATTCAGAGACTGCTCCAAATGAGGTGGAGCTGTCGATTGTTAAATCTGAAAAAAATGCCTCATATTGAATATGATATACTTGAAAATCTGCATGACCAAAATGTTGAACATGACTTGTCTAATGTGGATAACTTGTCTGATTATCAACTTGCTAGAGATCGACCTAGACGTGAAAATGTTAGGCCACCACAAAATTTTGATAATTTTTATCTTGCCTCTCATGTTTTCAATGTGTTTGAATTTACAGATAGCAATGAACCTAAAAATTTTAGGAATGCCCTAAAATTTAATAAATCAACTGAATGGTTAAACGTTATGAAAGAAGAAATGAACTCTTTGCATGTTAATCAAACTTGAACTCTTGTTCCTAAACCTTGTAATTGCTCTTTAGTAGACTACAAATCATTATTTTGGGTTAAGGATGAGGTAGACTCTTTAACTGGTATACTAGAGAATAAAGGATTTATAATGAAGTTAAATATCAAATGAGGGGGTATCGGTAAAGAGTAACTATGAAGTGAGTTAGTATTATGTGCAAATGTAATTTCAGGAGGGTCTCCCTAATTATCCCTTTACAAAATATAAATAATTTAAATTATATGTGTTAATATGACTTAGAAGTCTATTATTATAGAGTTATATTCAAATTAGGAGTTCTAGTTAGTTTAACTAGAGTTATATATATTATTATAAATAGGGTACCTCTATGAAAGACTAATATACAAATCAAATTAATCAAGATATTTTTCCAACTATTATAACATGGTATCAGAGCCATACTGTTGTTTTTTTTGTATTTTTCCATTTTTCGATCAGTTCTACCGAGATGGGAAAATCCCATAAAACAACGTTCCTTTTTATTTGTCATTGCAATCTTGTTAGTGGTTTTTTTTTTTATTCATTGCGCTTCCGCCGCAAAAGAAAACACCATAAATTATTGCTCTTATTTTTCTTTGCAGTCTTAATTTAGTGTTTCTCCATCTTTCGTTAGGTTCCACCGAGACAGAAAACACCATAAATCACTATCACTCATCACTAAATTACCTTTTTGTACACCAATCATATATATATTTTTAGTTTCTTCTTATTGCGCTTAGAGCGACAAGAAAAAACATCACAATGACTGTTGTGCTACATTAGCCGTTGTGCACGACATTCTAATCCAGATACCATCAAGATCGTCATTAGTCGATCTATTAGATCGATGGAGACTAGACGATCATCGGAGTTGTCAGAAATTTTGCACGCTTTCAAGCGCCAGGACTCCCAGACGCTATGCGCCTAGCTCATTTGAAGAGATGTCATTATTATTTAGTTAACAACCTCAAGTTGGTCTATCACCCACCTTGAGTTTGAGGAACTAAAAACTTGAAGGAGAAAGAGACGTAACTTTGGGCTTTGTTGATTTACTACATGATGATTTTATTGAAAAGATGGAAGTCACGGTATTTATTCCACCCAAGATTGGGTCTGTCTACCATGTATTATTCACATGGCTTCAGAGGGTATTCACATTTGGCATATGCCAGCTATGACATATTTGAAGAACCTTAGGCACACTTGGAATAATAATACACAAATCAAATTAATCATGATATTAAATGTCTTTATTACCTAACCCTGAAAATCATCCCAACGTTAAAAGTCACAAATTTCTTGTCGTTATCTGTTACCCCCTTAAAAGATGCGATCAACTATGACATGAGTGTGACCGAGTCATAGGCCGAGAATGGTGCGGCACAAGAAAGTCACACAAGTCCCATGGAAAGGGATGCTGGGCTGAATGTGCCGGCTAAGAATCAGCTGGCATTGAGGCATGCTCGGTCGGGTTGGATAATTGACAAAATGATGGACATGACATGGGTCGATGAGCGATCCTTGTGGGGAACGTAGGATTGATCAAATTGATGCTAAGAAGGATGGTGCGAACAATCAAGGAAGTTGGAAGAGGTACTCGGCAACTGGTGTGGGCAAGTATTGGCAAGGCTTGGCAGACTTGCCCGACAGAACTCAGAAAAGTACTAGGCGGGATTGCTAGCACGACATGCTTCACTTAACAAGACTCGACAACGTGCTCGGCAAGACTTGGCTGGATGAGCGGGCACTGTTTGAGGATGTGAGCAGCGAGACTCGACAACATGTGACTGACAATGTTGGTACCGTTTCATCAAGACATGGGTGAGTGTGGCCCAAGACTAAGGAAGGAAGCGAGCTAACGACAAGCAACTGATGTGCGGGATTGGCAGCACCCACCGATGAGCGGGCGCACGGACGAAGCTTGGTGTGCGGGAAACTTGGCCTAGTCGGCCGACCTGCTGGCAGGCACGCGGGCAAGCAAGTGCGGACGGTTACGGACAACGATTGCACACACATGGGTTGATATGCAAGGCAATTCTGCGGGTTGACGGTTTCTCCCATTAGTGGGCATATAGGCCCAAGTTAGTTCTGGAAGTTATTCTCTTTTGCAGGCCTAAAAGGCTGCCATGTGTCCTTAGCCGTTGGAGGTGTCAATTGCAATATTTGTATGCTTTTATTCAGTCATGAGTGCACAAATCTAGATTAGAGGGATTGTGAGTGATTTCTATCTTGCAAATCCAAGCAAGTGAACAGATATTGTGTGTACCTTGGGAATTCCTTGTATTATTGATGTATTATGATATAAGGTTGGGCGTTTTGCCCGTAAACTTTGTGTTGCTTTATTTCCTCTGCTTGATACTCGTTTATGCAATATATCTAATGTTTGTATATACCGAAATGAGTGAGTTTATGCAATATATCTCATGTTCGTACATGTCGAAATGAGTGAACGACTAACTGATTTGATGGCGAAAAATACCCTTGTAACACCATGTCTTCTTCTTTTATATTTTTTTTTTCTTTTTTGATATGAATATAAATCCACCTCAATCTCCAACAAAATCCTGAATTCTCCCCTATTCATTACTTCTTTTGGGGACTTGAAAAAATGATACTCTAAGACCTCATATTCTTATAAAATTTGGATTAAATTGGATTTGATTAAATTAAATTTATTCTCTACTAATTAATTAATTAGTGAGCTAATAACATGTTCAATTATTTAGATTACATTTTTCCTATTGTTTTTTAAACTACATAATATTCTATTCTAAAAAAGGATTTCTAATAAATATTTGATTGAATGTATGTACGATTCAAATAAGTTATTGAATATTATCCTATTTTATCATGGTTTATTAATTAATTTTAAGTCGAAGGGTAAATTTGTAAATATTGCAGTTAGCATGCTCTTACCTTTTTTTGCCGGAATAATTTAGTGAAATTATGGTGATTACAAGGCATCTCATGTGAGATATATATCAACTTATTAAAGAGGGTGTTTCTATCATGAGATCCTGTGTTCTAAACTTATATGAGATACCCCTTTCAAATTGCGACACGTGTCCCAGCAAAAAAACCTATTTTTTCCTCATTTATGTATTGTCGCAAATACCCTTTTTACAATTATTATTTTAAAAAAATCAGCAATTATAAATTTTACCCTCTCTATTTTAATGCAAGAGAGGAGGCGCAACTTTTAGGTCTTACGGTTTTGAGTTTTTGAGAATGGGTGATTATATATGAGCTGCGTGGATTGCTAAGGTCTAGTCTTGTCAACAAACGGTCAAGATTGAGTTTTCTTGGGCTTAAGTAATCCACTGAGCTAACACCAAGGGAGTGTAGGCTACACAAGGTGGGTTAGCAATTTTGAGCCCGTTTATAAAATAAACATTTGAGCCCCTTGTTCTAAAAGTATAGTACTGAGTACCCAATTTTACAGGATTTTTAATTAGTAGGATTTTTAGTTAGTGGATTGTTAGGATTATCTACCAGTAATTTTTTATTTTAAATTTGTAATTCCATATGTAATTGAAAAACTATTATTCTATTTTTCCAACAATTTGGACTTTCTATCATGTGGAAAAAAAGAGTAAATGAGTGATACCCCTTGTTTTGAAACTATATATGAGGAGATTCAATATTTTTTTTCTCCCCTAGTCAAAAACCCAAATTCTGATCTTAATTAGTAAGACCCCCTGAACAATTTAAAGTACCTATTTTGACCTTTCAATTTGAATTCAATATATACCCTCACCATAACCTTACCCACACCCACAACTACAGTTACATCACTCTCTTTCTATTTCTCTTCATCTCTCCTTCTCTCTAACTCTCTCATACATTTTTTTCTTTCTTTGCATTTAACCACAACCACAATTGAAAATGGGAGGTGGCACGATGAGAGCAGCGGCGAAGGTTGCGAGAATTACGGTGGGGAAAGGCGGTTTGCGTGGCTTCACATTGTCGGAGCACCACCTGTTCTTCTTTGCCACCCGATCGGCAATTTCTTCCCGTGGTGCGTCGGCGGCAGCGGGGAAGAAGCCGAAGGTCGGCAAGAAGGTAACGCCGGCAAGGGGAATCGCCGGACGCTGATCGACGACGATTACGAGGAGAACATGATCCATATTCCGCCGCACCGGATCCCGTTCCAGGTAGACAACTACTACCGGTGATAATCTGGCCGTAAGTCCTTTCTTGCTCATATTTCATTAACTTATTATTTTCTCTGAATTTTCCTGTTCGAATTGTTCAATATATAGGAATGCGGAGGAAAAATGGAGAGAAAAAGATGATTTTGAGAGGGTATGCTCATAAATTCATCCTCTCTGTGCAATCAAGGCTATGCATATTTAATCAATTACCTATTTGCGCATTTTCTCATTGTTGGTTCGAGTTGTGGCTATGGCTGCTGCCTTTTATTACTTCTGGTTATATTTTTAATTTCCGAGTCCATGGTTTGGGTATGACTATAAGAACATGGATTCAAGTGCCTCCAATATGTGGTGGGAGTTGTGAGGCAGTTTAAATTCCAATTGAAACTAAAATTATCAAAATTAGTCACATGTAGTAACAAAAAGTCACATGTAGTAACAAAAAGGAACACAACTATATGTGACTATAGTTGACTACATGAGACTATAGTTCACTAAATTAAATTTATCAAAAGAAATATTTTTCGTTGTTTTTGTATTTTAAATGTTTTCATAATATGTAATTCGCGTGTTCCATTTTTGTTCTTTGTTTTCTTTAATTCCTATTTTTTTCTCTCAGGTTTTGCTATTTGTAACTTTATGAGATGCAAAGAAGTGTCATGTGAAGTTTCATTCATGCTACAATGCTCCAGACTTTATGTCACTATACATAACTGTAGATAATTGTAGATAACTATATTCACATATAGTTAAGTGTATGCTATATGTTTTTTAATGTACAATACTGCTTATTCATGTTTGATGAATATATGCATGTGATTGTGTTTTTCCATTTTTTGTTGATTAGTTGATTCATAATATCAAGTTCCAAGTTGTGAATTTTGTTGTTGAAGTAGATGAATTTTAAGGCAAAAAAACAGTACATGACTACAAAACTTGTAGTATACTATAGTCATGTGTAGTATACTTTAAGTCTAGGAAATTGATCAAATTAAAATTCGAATTAATAAAAACATATATATAAATTAAAATATTAAAAATTAAAATAATTTAAAATTTTAAAAATTAAAAAAAAAAAAAAAAGATATAAAAAAAATAAAATAATAAAATAATAAAAAAAAAAGAACAAAAGAGGTATATATAAAAAATAATAAATAAAATAAGGAAAAATTAGCAAGAACCCCCTCATCTAGGAAAATGAGTTAAAGAAACATCCCTTGCCAAAAATAATTAGAGAAAACCCCCTTAGCTAATATCTCACCCAAATGCTATTTTAATAATTCCCAAACCACCCTTATTAATATTAAATCTCATTTTCACGTTTCAAAACCCTATCCCATTTCATTTGCCGTTTCTCTCCTCTCATTTTCTCATATTCTCATCTTCTCTCTTCTCTCTTCTCTCTTATCTTCTCGACTCAAATACGGAGGAAAAACAAGACGTCGACCGACAATGGTGGTGCTGGAAGAGTGTTTGCCGCCGCCTCCCGCCGCCGCGTGAAGGGTGGTGAAAGATCTGTAGATGGCGGCGGTGGAAACCACCGCTGACGTTGAAGCTGATGACTGTCGCTCGTCTTTGAGGGCGCAGTGGGTTGACGGTTACGAGGATGAGGCATGAGAAAATCAGTGTTGCAATTGATGTTGATGAAGGTATTTGTATGGTTTTCTTTAAATTATTTTTTAGTGTTAGTTTTGTCGTGTGTTGAGAAATTGTTTATAGAGTGACCACCAATGGTTGACAAATACCTTGAATCGTTTCAGTTTTTTTTTTTTTTTTTTTTTTTTTTTTTGTGGACATTTAAATGCTAATTTGTGTTTTTTTGTATGAAATATTTATTTTATTCTTGGTAGGGATTGGTTGAATAATGTGGTGTGGCGGCGGTGAGGTGATGATGGGGAGGCAGATTTAGGGTTTTTTGGTGGAACGGACGGAGGATGGCTTATGTAGAGATACTCACACATGCTGGAACCTTAATCGATTATGTACATGTTCAATAGTCGATTAAGTTAATCGACTATGCTCTAGTAGTCGATTAAGGTTGATCGACTCCAGTTTTTTACTTTTTTTTGGATTTTTTGTTTATTGATTCCAATTGTATAAATCAATTATAATGTTTGTATATTTTTTTTTTGTTTTTGAAAATGTAGTTGATTTTGCATTTTTTTGCAGTTGTGATTTGTTATTTTTAGTAGCAGATTCTTAATCGACTAGGCTCTGGTAGTCGATTAAGGTTGATCGACTCCAATTTTTATTTTATTTTTTGGATTTTTTAATTATTTATTCCAATTGTATAAATCAACTATAATGTTCATATTTTTTTTTTGTTTTTGTATAATATAGTTGATTTTACATTTTTTTTTTGCAGTTGTGATATGTTATTTTTAGTAACAGATTTTTAATCGACTATGCTTCATCATAGTCGATTAATATACATGATATAGAAAAAAAAATTAAAAAACAAAAAAAGAAAAAAAAAATTAAAGAATTTCCTTAATCGACGACTATGCTTCATAGTTGATTAACAAAACTGATACAGAGAAAAAGAAACGGGAAAAAGAATAAAAAAAATTCGCTGATAACCAGCGCATGACGCAGTGATGATGTGGCGGGCGGGGACAAAATTGGAAAAAATAATAGCTGGAAAAGAGTGTGGGCTTTTCTCAAATGGAGAGAAATATTTTGAGTCTCTCTCCATTAAAGAAATAATGAGGGAGTTTCCTCAAAGAGCCCCGTAAAATATACATTAATATTTTTTTATTAAAAAAAATTGTAGAAATGATAAACGCTGGTCCAAAACTGCTAAATGCAGTTGGCCATAATGTTGAATGCAGTTGGCGAAATTACTGAATGCAGTTGGGCGAAAATTGCAGATAAGGGCACAATAGTACATTTGCCTCACCAGAGGCATCTCAAAGGAAGATTTTAGTGTTGGACCTATCCCTCTTTATTTTCCGTATTAGGTGTGTATATCAAATGGCCCAAAAAAAAAGAGTTTTTTTATTTTTTTAACCTCACTCAAACATTAAAGCAGAAAAACTGATTAAGTTAGTTACGTAATTTCTCGTACATAAAAATAACATTTTAAATTAAAATAAGGGGTTTTTTGCATTAGTCCCTAACCAACCTTCTTTATTATTCTAGATTTAGGGGCTATATATCTTTCACTAATAAGCCCATCCCTTCAATATTTATTATGAGTAAAGGAAAAAATCATGTATATGACAAAATTACCCCCAACTTGTAACACCCCACATCTCCATTAATTTAATTTTTCATTAGTTAGCATATATTTAGTTAAAATGATTTTACCTCTTATGTGCGTTTATAATTAAGATTTTATTTATGTGATAACCGGTGAAATTTCATATAGAATGCATTAGTCCGAAATAATGTTGCACGAATTTAAATTGATTATGTTAGTTAATTATTATCTCAAGAGATTAATCATACTCCTTTGTTTTGCTAGAACTCATGTATTAGGAGAATTTTAAATAACATATTTGCTTAATTGAAAATAAAAATTTACTTTTTTTGGTTGAATAATATTATTTGAAGAAAAATGGAAAACTTCTCTTATTCATCCCTCAATTTTAAACATGGTACAACACAAGACTAAAAATTTTCCTTAAGTACAACCCTTCTCAAGATGAGCCCATGTGCATTAAGATTTTCTTTTTTGAAATTCTTTTTGGATAGTTAAATGAAATTGCAAAGAAGTCCCTCTAGATAATTTCTAAGTTTGCCTAAATTGCAAGGAGGCCACTCCCCCTTTTTTAATCATTAATCATGCAAGTTCCCAACAACTCTATAAATAGAACCTAAGCCTTCATATGTTTCTTCATCTCTCTAGACATCCTAAAGATCAAAGATCAAAATCTCTTTCTCTACTTCTCCCATTTTCGAAATTAGTGTGTAGGAAAGCCCACAAATCTCTCTTCCAAGAGTAAAATTCTAAGCCAAAGGAGTAAGTCTTCATCCTCTTATTTCTTTTCTTCATTTTAGAAAATTTCAAGAAGCTAAGCTTCTTCTTCTTCTCTCTCTAAAATTTCTTCTTCTTCTCCTTGTAGAATAGAAAGAACACCCTTCCGAATTTCTAAGAAGATTAAGGTGATAATTTTCGAATTCTTGCTACAAGTTCTTCAACACCAATAGTATTTTTATTTTCTTTAATTTCTTGTTAATGTTCTTGTGATGACCGAAAACTAAAGGAGGAAGAAAATAAGATTTTATGTTGAATTTACCTTTTGATCATCCATGCATGTAATGGTCTAAGCTTTAAATGAAATAATCATGAAAAACTAAGAATAATATTGGAATTTTATTTATTTATATATATATATATATATATATATATATATATATATATATATATATATATATATATATATATATATATATATATATATATATATATATATATATATATATATATATATATATATATATATATACTTCGATCCCATTGTTTTCGTAAACCTGCGTTGTCAAAGAAAGTACTTGATCCATGGTTTATTTATAATCTCTATGTGTTATATATAAGTATGTGTTTCTATGTGTATATCTATATCGACCTACGTGGTTGTAAGTGTACTCCCTTCGGGTTGAGGAAGCTTGCAATCCATGGTTTATGATCTATGAGTAAGATAATATATGAGGCTAAAATCCAATAACGAGATTAATAAAAGTGGAATTTTGTGTGATTGAAGTGTTGAAGGATCGAAATATTTTGAGGAAAATGTTTAAATTGCTAATGCATGTAATAATTACAAGAATGACTATTAAAAACTCTTAATCTTATCTTTCATGTGAAGATCTAGAAAGAAAATGAAATAAATGGAAATTTGGTGCTACTTGAAAGAAAACTTCAAGTCTCTTGAGAAAGAGGGCTTGAACTTTAATTAATGAAACTTGGAGATAGTAATTATAAATAACCGAATGCTTTGAGCTACTTTTGCTATATGTGTAAAATATGTTCTATGCTCTTTGCTTGAGTTGTTATGTCTCTTACTTGATTTTGTGATTTTGTGATTTTGTGACTAAACTACGTGGCTTTGTGAAATATGTGTAAATATGTGTACTAATATGCTTATGTGTAAGCTAACTTTGAATATGTAACATTAAAAGTATGTACTAACCTCACTTGCACATTTTTAAAGTTGGAAAATCTTGTAAAACATAGATCGAATAAGCACGGGGTATGAGGGGCCGGTACCCCAAAATGAGATGAAAAGTGTGTGCTTTGATTCCACTTATGAAACGGGTTTCACATAAATGAAGTCTTATTGTCTATGGTTTTACTTGATTTTCCAAAGGATATCCGAACAAAAATGATTTTCTCACACACCTAATCAAGTTGGTTGGAATGAAAGAATGTATGTGGAAAAGAATGACTCCCTTGTAAGGGATCTACTCTTATTCCTTATGAAATGATGAAAGGAAGGTCTAAGAGGTAAAATGAGAAGGTCTAAGAGGTAATCCGAGAAGGTAAAGGTAAATTGGTAAAGTTCTTCAATGAAATAACGATTGAGGTAAAATCGAAATGTTTATAGTGTTTATATGTGTGATTTGAGATTGGTACATATACATATATACATAGCATAAATATATATATGTTTGTTTGCCTATGTGTATTCGATACTCTTCGGAAATTCTCATTGAGTCCAAAAGATTCATGTAGGTGTTGAAATGCTTGTAGGTACTTTCAATCCCGAGCACGAGTCGTAAAGTTGGAGTCGAGTTCGAGGATCGAGGGATGTGTTCATATGGAATGCATGTGGATCTTGTGTGCTCTTAATTTAGTCATGTGGTTTCACTTATATAGTTTAATTTTAAAGACTTTGGATATCGTCTTAGATATCTATTAGCGTACTCTTCCACCCTCGGGGCTCTTAGTAGTAAGAACATTACATTTAATAATAATTACGATTTATGATTACTTCTTTTTGCCAAACTTTTATATAATGCTTATCGGTTAGTTATATGTTGTGTACTGCCCTGTTGTTTGATAATAAACATGTATTAAATATACCTCCTATTTAGAATTGAATGTAAATTTACAAATTCATATCTCTTTCTGTTACGGTTATTTTGGTATGTCTTTTTCATCATTTGGATAAACCTTGAATTTATTGTGAATTATTTTTCATAACTATACACATGCAGAGTCATTGTAGTATTTACAATAAAATCCGAAGCTTTTCTCACTCAAATTGATTTATTCCACTTGGAACGAACTCCTAACTCACTAACGTGCTTTGGTATATAATTTGAGGATATTTAAACAGTAGAGAATTTATAAAGAATTTTCAAAGGTCCCTCCCTTATTTTAGATTTTCAAACTGTAAAGTTGAACCATTTTAATTATACCTTTCAAATGGCTCAAGGTATTTTAAAACTGTTTTGACAGGGTGACCTAGGCCCTTATTAGAGCATGTGGTAAATATTTCAAGTATTTTTCACGAGCATTTAAAGAGTTGTTAATTTTTTTGGTTGATTGATCGAAACTGTCCAAAAATTTGCTCACTTTACAAAAATGAGACTTAAAGTGAATGTTTTTTGGTAATATGTGGACACTCTTACTCTGATTCTAAAATAAAATTTATGTCGAAATTTTCTATTCCCGATTAATAAATTTCAAATTCTTCCGCTATCATATTCTAAAATACTAATTAGTTATAACTAGAAAAGGGGTGTCACACATGCGTGGCATCAGAGCAACGTTCCTGAAAACTTCCATATGATCATAAAGATCTTCGAGATTCTCGAAGTACGACATCGACTAAACAATCAGGATGTATATATATGCTTATGTGCAAAAAATTATTTGACTAATGTGAAATGCTTATTTATTTAAAGTACTTATATGTCGGGAGCACAAACTCGAGCTCAAAATGCCGCTTACGGTCCGAACGATCAATCTCGCACCATACAAGACCTCACCTCCCTCGTCCAAGAACAAAACGAACAAATCCAACACCTTGTTAACCTTCCTAACCAGAACCCTCCACCTCCACCACCACAAAATACCGCACCCCAAGCCATTTACGAAAGGTTTCTAAGAATGCACCCTGCCGAATTCCACGGAGGCCCCGATCCAACCATAGCCGAAGAATGGATCAAATCCCTAGAAGTCATTTTCGATTACATGGAAATGTCCGACCGAGATCGACTGTTCTCTTTTCTTATTGAAGAACGAATCCCGTCGTTGGTGGGAAGGTACCAAAGAAGGAATCGACCTAACAAACTCTACATGGAATGCATTCAGAATCTTGTTCTTCGAAAAGTATTTTTCCAAAAACCTCGGAGCTCAGAAGCTAAAGGAATTTCTCGAGTTAAAGCAAGGCAACTTGTCCGTAGCCGAGTATGTATGCCGATTCGAACAAGGATGTCTCTATGTCCCATTCATATCCCGAGACGCCGACGAAAAGGCCAACCATTTCCTTAGAGGTCTCATCCCGATGATTCAATGAGACATCCGCATGTCTTCCGTAACGACTTTTGGGAAAATAGTCGATAAAGCACTCGAAGCAGACCAAGCCAAGCAAGAGATCCGTCAATCTCGATCCTTTCCATCCGCCACTACTCACAAATGGAAGAGACCCCACATCGGACCGAGACAAAACAAGGGAAAACGTCCAATGATTCAAAATCACGCCACACCACCAGCCCGACCTGTTTCCCCAAAATGTCGAAAACCTCACTTTGGACCCTGCGTTCAAGGCACCAACAATTTTTATCGCTGCGGAAAACAAGGGCACTTGATAAGGGATTGCCCACAACCCCCACCGCAAAACCGAGCTCCCGGTCCTGTGTTCACAATGACCAAAGATCAAGCCGAAGCCAACCCTTCGATGATAGTGTTGGGGATCAGGCACGTGTACGCAGCGGAAAACAAAAATTTATATTTTATTTATATAAATAAACACGTGCGCATTAATAACAATTAATTGCGTACCTTTTCGCTTCCAATCACCGACAAACATGCTCGCATATATAATTAATTTAAATAACATAAATTAAATCATCACAACATGCTCGCAAAATGAAATCAAATAATAAACATGCTCAACGAACGATTCACATAAACACATAATCGAAAATATAGATTCATGTGATTCAATAATCAATTAACATACATTAATCTCAATTAATATAAATTAATTAATATATTTATTTTAATTAGGGAAAACGAGATGTTACCCTTGAAGCGCGAATCGAACGATCACTCGAGAAGATGGTTAGCTTTTCTTCCCACTCCTAGTGATCCAACCTCTCTTCTGATCAGAAATTATAGGCCTGATCCGACTTCAATATCTCCATAATAATGGACTTGATACACAATTTCTATATGGAGATTTTAGATCAATGAGTTATGAAGCCGCTGTCAAAATTTCACATCCATCCGATCACTGGTTGATTTATGGCGAATTTTCTCGCTGAACTGCGTAGAAAATCCGAAAGCAGTGTTTCAGAATTGACTTCTCGCATCACCGACTTGTGGAGGCGCGTGGGAGCGCGTGGATACAATCCTGGTTGCGGTGTTGGCGGCAGAATAATCTTCCTCCTCTTAGGTTTCACCTCGTATATTCAATCCACTATCCACGCAGCACTAGATACGTGATAGGCTAAGTACAACGAAGAAGAACAAAGGGAAAGGGAAGATGCCGATGCGGCGGCGACTATCGGCGGCGCGCCGGCTGGTGGCGAAGGTAGGGTTTCGGCTGTAAGATGGACGGTTGATGGAGAGAGAGGCTATCTATTTAGCTTGTGATTTCTTGGTGTGTTTCACAAGACATATAAATCCAATTTATATGGTCCTTGTGAAAACCCTAACAGGCTTAAGTTGGGCCAGGCCCAACAACATAAGCCCACTATCTTTTTCATCTCGTTTCTAACAAACAAATGCTCGTAAAAATATAACAATTATATTTTGACGACGAGCACAAATTCTCGTCGATACGAGTACCACTTTGCAATTTTCCAATTTCCGAAATTGGAAACCCTAATTTAGGACTTGTCAAATCGGGAAACTTCCCAATATAGAAAGTTCACTAAATTTTCCGTCGGATTCTTTTCCTCTACTTATTCTCATCTGCAATTAACAATTATGAATGTTGGACTCAATCATATTGACATCCAATTACACTAAGATTAACTAATTAATCTTAGCACGTTGCATTAAGGATCTCAAGTACACGAGCAGTGTGACCCTCGATGGTTCAGGTGTAAGCTAGCCGTGGGCCCACAACACATTGTGGTTTAAACTCGTCCCTAGAGTTATAATTAAGTTAAAGCTAGTTTCAACTTGAATCAAGATTGGCGTCTAGCAACTACGCGTCATAATTCCCTAGATACAATGAAGTGCCTGCAAGAAACGTGTGATATTGTTAACGTTTAGTACGATCCTTTCGATACATATATCTCGATTGAACTAAAGACATTGGTTCATCGAGACCTCTTTATGAGTTCAATAACTGTGTGGACGTTCTTGATTACATAATCCGTTCGTGTTTGACTTAGAGAAACATATTTCTCTAATCACGACACTTTCAGCTGTGGTCACAGACTTCATGGATTAAAAATCATAAGAACACACAGGATATCCATGACTGATCAAGCGATCAAATCCCCTACTACAATGCACAGACCTCCCACTAGATTTCGGACTGCACGAACATTGGCCGTTGGGGCGGTCCTCAGTGGAACTCAGGGACAGGTCACGATACAGCCGGTCCACTAGTGAAGCCACAATGATGTCTGGGTCTTAAGGATTAATGGTGTACAACTATATCATAGAAACATTTACTCGATTATTGGGAACCATTTAGAGATGTCTAGATTGAGGGAGTTCAGTGAACTCATCAACTTATGAGCACCCACTTATGTATGCCGATGTCACAACACCGTTGACTGATGAGATGCAGTACACATACACTAAGTGCTAGTCTCGAATGGGAAATGCCGATATCCTCATTAGTGGCGTAACCCGTTGATTAGGAACCACGTTTAACAGTTACTATACTTAGATAAATAAGCTCACGATTCTACCAAATCTATTTATAGTAATTAAGTAACTATAAGGACTATATCTATGTTTATGCAATGGACAAAGATATAGAATGCCAAAGGGGTATTTTTCATTAATACGAAATAGATTATATACGAGTAGCGTGAGAAAATACAACAATTAGTTGGCTCTTTGGTCACCTACTCTAACAGATAGCAGGTACAATTTACGTTTGTAACAATCTCGTTTATGCTCTAGTTGATTCCAGATCGACTCACTCATTCGTGTCGAGTACCCTCGCCGCCAAATTCTCAATAACCCCTACCACATCTATGGAATTATTCAAAATTCGCTTACCGTCCGACAATGACTTAGAATCCGATCTCTTTTTCAAAGAATGCCCAATTCAAATCCAAAAGAAACCACTCAATTCGGACCTCATAATTCTCCCTATAGACCATTTCGAAATAGTTCTTAGAATGGATTGGTTGTCCAAATTTAAAGCCCAAATCAATTGTTCGACCAAAAATGTCTATCTTTCCTTACCAAATAGCCATCTAGTAAAATTCCAAGGGTCGTATTCACCTTCACACCAAATCCTCTCCACCGTCAAAACACTTAAGCTCGCCTGAAAGGGGCATTGTTGTCATTTGGTCGACATAGTGGAAATTTCCGACACAAATAAACCTGACCCTTCCAAAGTACCTATCGTTTGTGATCTTTCCGATGTCTTTCTCGAAGAACTTCTCGGTCTTCCACCCGGTCATGAAATCGAATTCGAGATTAACCTAATTCCCGGCGCAACTCCTATTTCCAAAGCACCCTACCGCATGGATCCGCTAGAACTTAAAGAACTCAAGTACCAAATTCAAGAGCTTATCGATAAGAAGTTAATTCACCCTAGCTTCTCTCCTTGGGGAGCTCTCCTCCTCTTCGTCAAAAAGAAAGACGGAACCCTCCGCCTATGTATCGACTACGGAGAGCTTAACAAAGTCACGATAAAAAATAAATATCTTCTACCAAGAATCGACGACCTTTTCGATCAACTCCAAGGCTCCACGGTATACTCAAAGATCGATCTTTGTTCTGGATATCACCAATTGAAAAACAAGAAAGAAGATATCCAAAAATCCGCTTTCCGAACTCGTTACGGCCATTACGAGTTTGTAGTAATGCCATTCGGTCTAACCAACGCCCCAGCCGCTTTCATGGATCTAATGAACCAAATCTTTCGAAAGTACCTCGACCAATTTGTGATCTTCTTCATTGACAACATCTTGTTCTACCCTCGAAACAATGAAGAACACAAAAAACATTTGAGAATCGTGCCCCAAACCCTCCGAGAAAACCAAATTTATACAAAGTTCTCCAAATGTGAATTTTGGTTACGTCAAGTCCACTTCCTTGGGCACGTGATCTCGAAAGAAGAAATACCGGTTGATCCAAGCAAGATAAAATCCGTTTGCAACTGGCCGACTCCCCGAAATGTTGGGGAAATCCGAAGCTTCCTCGGTCTCGCGGGTTACTATCGACGATTTGTTCCGAACTTCTCCAAAATTACTTCTCCACTCACTCGATTGAACCGAAAGGAAACCAAGTACCAATGGACCGTTGAATGTGAGTCTAACTTCGAAGAGCTCAAGAATCGATTAACTTCCACCTCAATTCTTGCCTTTCCTGCAAAACCGGAAACTACGTAGTCTATAACGATTCTTCCAAGCACATAATTGGGGCCGTCCTAATGCAAAATGGAAACGTAATTTCCTATGCCTCTCGTCAATTGAAAGATTACGAGAAGAATTACCCGACGCACAACTTGGAACTTTCCGCCGTTGTTTTCGCCCTCAAAATTTGGAGGCACTATCTCTACGGAGGGAAGTGTTCGATCTTCACCGACCACAAAAGCCTAAAGTACTTCTTTACCCAAAAATAACTTAACATGAGACAAAGACGATGGCTCTAATTAGTCAAAGATTATAATTGCAAAATACTTTACCACCCCGGTAAAGCTAACGTTGTTGCCGATGCTCTTAACCGGAAGTCCATGTGCGCTTTGATCATTGAACCGCCGCTCGAGTCGACCGTCAAATCTGCCAAACTCCTTCGTGATCAACTTCTAAAAATCCGAGAAAGCTTATAAACTGATCGAAATCCCAATTTCTCGATCTCCGACGACGAACTCTTGAAATTCCAAGGAAGAATTTGCGTTCCGGCAAACAAAGAGATAAAATAATTAATTCTCGGCGAAGCCCAGAAAACCCCCTACTCTTGCCACGTAGGTGAAACAAAAATGTATCAAGACTTGAAGAAATTATATTGGTGGCCCAGAATGAAGAAAGACATAGCCAAATTCGTGTCTGAATGCCTAGTTTGTCAACAAGTCAAGACGGAACACCAACGGCCCAGCGGACTTCTTCAACCCAACCTCATTCCCGAACGGAAGTGGGAAAGAGTAACCATGGATTTCGTTCAAGGATTTCCGAAAACTTTTTCTGACTCAATATGGGTGATAGTTGATCGCCTAACCAAATCCGCTCACTTTTCTACCGGTCAAGGCTATCTTTAGTCTCGAAAAGCTAGCCGAACTTTACATCCAAGAAATTTTCCGACTCCACGGGATTCCTATATCAACAATTTCCGATCGAGACCCTCGATTCACTTCAAAATTTTGGAAAAGCTTGCACAAGGCAATGTGGACCCGTCTAGCCTTTAGTACGGCATACCATCCCCAAACCGACGATCAATCCGAGAGAACGATCAAAACTCTCGAAGATTTGCTCCGAGCATGCATAATGGATTTTGGTGGCAATTGGAAAAACCGGCTACCGCTCATCGAATTCGCGTATAATAATAGTTACCAATCGTCGATCGAAATGGCGCCATACGAAGCATTGTACGGAAGAAAGTGCCGATCTCCAATCCATTGGGACGAAGTAGGCGAGTTAAATTTTTTGGGCCCCGAACTAGTCCAACACACCCCCGACAGAATCAAAAATATTCGAGAGAAGACGAAGTCGGCCCAAGATCGCCAACAAAAATATGCAATAAAAGGAGACGAGACTTAGAATTCAATCTTGGCGACCACTTTTTTCTAAAAATTGCTCCACTCAAAGGAATTATGCGATTCAGAAAACGAGGTTAGCTAAGTCCTCGATATATTGGACCTTCCAAAATTCTCAATGGAATTGATACTCAAGCCTATCACCTTGCCCTACCACCACATCTATCTCGAATAGACAATGTCTTTCACGTATACATGCTCCGAAAATACCTTCCTAACCCCGACCAAGTCTTGGAATTCAAACCTATAGACGTATCCCCAAACCGATCTTTTATCGAAGAACCCGTCCAAATCTTAGACCGAAAGGTTAAGAAACTCCGAAATAAAGAAATCCGCCTTATAAAAATCCTTTGGAAAACCATTCTCCGGATGAGACAACGTGGGAACTCGAGGATGGGATTGAGAGTCGGTACCCGGACATAAAAAAGAATTTCTTTAAGGGGGGAGATTGTAACACCCCACGTCTCCGATAATTTAATTTTCTATTAGTTAGCACATATTTAGTTAACATGATTTTATCTCTTATGTGCGTCTATTAGTTTAAGATTTTATTTATGTGATCACTAGTGAAATTTCATATAGAATGCATTAATCCAAAACAATTTTTGACGAATTTAAATTGATTATATTAGTTAATTATTATATATAGAGATTAATCATACTCCTTTGTTTTTCTAGAACTCCTTTATTAGGAGAATTATAAATCACATATTTGCTTAATTGAAAATCAAAATTTTCTTTTTTTGGTTGAATAATATTATTTGAAGAAAAATGGAAAACTCCTCTTATTCATCCCTTAATTTTAACCATGGTACAACACAGGACCAAAAATTTTCCTTGAGTACATCCCTTCTCTAGGTGAGCCCTTGTGCATTAAGATTTTTCTTTATGAATTTCTTTTTGGATAGTTCAATGAAATTGCAAAGAAGTCCCTATAGATAATTTCTAAGTTTGCCTAAATTGCAAAAAGGCCACTCCCCCATTCTTACTCATTAAGCATGCAAGTCCCCCACAACTCTATAAATAGAACCCAAGCCTTCATATGTTTCTTCATCTTCTCTACTCATCCTAAAGATCAAAGATCAAAATCTCTTCCTCTTCTTCTCCCATTTTCGAAAATTAGTGTGTAGGAAAGCCCAAAAATCTCTCTTCCAATAGTAAAATTCTTGGCCAAAAGAGTAAGTCTTCTTCCTCTTCTTTCTTTTCTTCATTTTCGAAAATTTCAAGAAGCTAAGCTTCTTCATCTTCTCTCTCTAAAATTTCTTCTTCTTTTCCTTGTAGAAAGGAAAGAACACCCTTCCGAATTTGTAAGAAGATTAAGGTGAGAATTTTCGAATTCTTGCAACAAGTGCTTCAACACCAATAGTATTTTTATTTTTTTTAATTTCTTGTTAATGTTCTTGTGATGACCGAAAACTAAAGGAGGAAGAAAATAAGATTTTGTGTTGAATTTACGTTTTGATCATCCATGCATGTAATGGTCTAAGCTTTAAATGAAATAATTTTGAAAAACTAAGAATAATATTGTAATTTTATTTTTATGTATATATATATATATATATATATATAGATTAAAGTACGTTAATTGATTATTGAATCACATGAATCTATATGTTCGCTTATGTGTTTATGTGAATCGTTCGTTTAGCATGTTATATATATACTAGACCTGCGTGATCTTAAGGAAACCTGATCCATGGTTTTCGTAAACATGCGTGGTCGATGAAAGTACTTGATCCATGGTTTATTTATAATCTCTATGTGTTATATATAAGTATATGTTTCTATGTGTATATATATATATCCACCTACGTTGTTGTAAGTGTACTTCCTTCGGGTCGAGGAAGCTTGCAATCCATGGTTTATGATCTATGAGTAATAAGATAATATATGAGGCTAAAATTCAATAACAAGATTAATAAAAGTGGAATTTCGTGTGATTGAATTGTTGATGGTTCGAAATCTTTTGAGGAAAATGTTTAAATTGCTAATGCATGTAGTAATTACAAGAATGAGTATTAAAAACTCTTAATCTTATCTTTCATGTGAAGATCTAGAAAGAAAATGAAATAAATGGAAATTTGGTGCTACTTGAAAGAAAACTTCAAGTCTCATGAGAAAGAGGGCTTGAACTTTAATTAATGAAACTTGGAGATAGTAATTATAAATAACCGAATGCCACTTTTGCTATATGTGTGAAATTTTTTCTATACTCTTTTCTTGAGTTGTTATGTCCCTTACATGATTTTGTAATTTTGTGACTAAACTATGTGACTTTGTGAAATATTTGCAAATATGTGTACTAATATGCTTATGTGTAAGCTAACTTTGAATATGAAATTAAAAGTATGAACTAACCTCACTTGCATGTTTTTAAAGTTGGATAATCTTGTAAAACATAGATCGAATAAAGCACGGGGTATGAGGGGCCGGTACCCCAAAAATGAGATGAAGAGTGTGTGGTTTGATTCCACTTATGAAACGGATTCCAAATAAATGAAGGCTTATTGTCTATGGTTTTACTTGATTTTCCAAAGGATATCCGAACAAAAATGTTTTTCTCACACAACTAATCAAGTTGCTTGGAATGAAAGAATGTATGTGTAAAATAATGACTCCCTTGTAAGGGTTCTACTCTTATTCCTTATGAAATGATGAAAAGAAGGTCTAAGAGGTAAAATGGGAAGGTCTAAGAGGTAATTCGAGAAGGTGAAGGTAAGTTGGTAAAGTTCTTCAATGAAATAACGATTGAGGTAAAATCGAAATGTTTATAGAGTTTATATGTGTGATTTGACATGGTACATATACATATATACATATCATAAATACATATGTTTGTTTGCTTATGTGTATTCGATACTCTTCGGAAATTCTCATTGAGTCCAAAAGACTCATATAGGTGTTGAAATGCTTGTAGGTACTTTCAATCCCGAGCACGAGTTGTAAAGTTTGGGTCGAGTTCGAGGATCGTGGGATGTGCTCATATGGAAGGCGTGTGGATCTTGTGTGCTCTTAAGTCATGGGGTTTTACTTATATCGTTTAATTTTAAAGACTTTCGATACCATTTTAGATATCTATTATCGTACTCTTCCACCCTCGGGGATTTTACTAGTAAGAACATTACATTTAATAATAATTAGGATTTATGATTACCTCGTTTTGCCAAACTTCTATATAATGCTTATCAGTTAGATATATGTTGTGTTCTATCATGTAGTTTGATAATATGTATTAAATATACCTTTAGTTTAGAATTGCACGTAAATTTACAGAGTCATAAGACTTCAATTACAGTCATTTTAAGAGTAGGGAATTATAAAGAATTTTTAAAGGTCCCTCTCCTGTTTTAGATTTTCAAACTGACAGTTGTAGCATTTCAATTATTCCTTTCAAATGGCTCAAGATATTTTAAAACTGTTTTCACAGGAGATCTAGGCCCTTATGTGGTAAATATGTCAAGTATTTTTCACGAGCGGTTAGAGAGTTATTAATTTTTTTGGTTGATTCATTGAACTGTCCAAAAATTTCCTCACTTTACTAAAATGAGACTTAATCTCTAGTCATACATGCATAGTTTGTGAAATTGATTCCGTGAATTTTGTTTGGTAATATGTCGTCACCCTTACTATGATTCTAAACGAAAATTTTTGACGGAATTTTCTATTCCCGATTAATAAATTTCAAATTCTTCCGCTATCATATTCTAAACTACTAATTAGGTATAACTAGAAAAAGGTTGTCACACAACCCTTGACACCCAAATTTTAAATTGTAATCCCAATTTAATCAACGCCGGATACCCGCGACAAAAATATATATTATGGTCTTTTTTTCCGCCGCCGGATCCCGGCGTTGACTTTTTTTAGTGTTTTTTTTAACGCCCGCCGCTTAACGTTGACCGCAATTGTGCTGCCATTAACGGTAATTATACTGTCACTGGGAATAAATTAACGTCATTATACTGTTACTGACAGTACATTAAATGTAATTTTTTTGCCGTTGATAATACATTTATGTAATTGCACCGCCGTTGACAGTACAATTAGAATCAATGACAATATTATTATTTATTTTTTGTTAATTTTTTTTTATTTTGGTTGATTTGTTGACAAGTTAAGATAATTATATTACTGTCGTCTGTAATCACAATTATATTACTGTCAACGACATCAATATTATTATTTTTTTTGGATTTTTTTTGTTTTGTTTGAGTTATTCACGGAGTAACGTAATTATTAGCGTATATATTATTATTATTATTATTATTATTATTATTATTATTATTATTATTATTATTATTATTATTATTATTATTACTATTACTATTACTATTACTATTACTATTACTATTACTATTACTACTATTATTATTACTAGTAATTTGACCCGTGCGATGCACGGGATTGAACAAAACAAACATAACAATCATTAAAAAAACAGAAATATAAATATATTGAATATTTAACTGAAAAATCTAATAAAAACTATATATTTAATATTTTACTGGAAAATCTAATGAAAATCTATCCACCAAAGAATTAATCCGGCCACCAACAGAGTAGTTGTCTTCAACTCTTGATCATATGTCACCTGCACCATACGACAAAAAAAGAAAAAAAAACTTTTTATAAATTGAAAATAAATGTTACAAAGCTCATTTATAGAACTTTGAAGACAAAAAATCCATATATAAATTTAAACAAATATATAAATAACTTACTTAGCTCAGATTTTGGAAAACTTCTTTATAAACGACGTTCGTAGTAGTATTTGAGGTGTTCCCGTCGTTGTCACAAATAAGTATCTTCAAGCCTCTTCGACTCGTAACTCTTGAGATAGCAACATGTAATTGTCCATGTGAAAACACTGGTTACTGAAGATATATACCCACATGTTGAAGAGATTGGCCTTGACTTTTATTTATCGTCATTGCAATCGAAAGAGTGATAGGAAATTGTCTACGCTGGAATTTAAAATGAATCCTGCTATCTGATGGCGTTAGAGTCAATCGTGGAATAAACACCTTGTGACCCATGTTGGTTCCTGATATATTTTTCGCTTCCAAGACTCGATTTCCTAATCTTGTGATAGACAGTCGGGTGCCATTGCACAAACCTGAAGATTGGTCTATATTTCTCAACAACATGACTGGAACACCTTCTTTCAGTTTTAATTCGTGATTTGGAAGACCAGAAGAATTAACGGTATTCAAAAACTCGGGCGTATGAATATCATCAGGTCAGTCAATGCTTCCGTTCGCTGAACATGTACTATCAAAACTGAGATATGTCTTCATTTCCTTAGGAACCAACGATAGCATGTAATCGTTTACCACATCAACAATCTCATTTGTCGGAGCCAGTATGACCCTGTGTTGCAAATAAACTGATATCACCCATATTCTCTAAAAATGATGGGTATGTCTCATTTACAATTGAAGCAAGTAGATCAGCTGACTCTTTTATGAGTAAGTCATCAGGGATTTCAATGTTGACCACCCCATCATTGGGATCACCTATGGTGCCATCCCCAATACTTAACACCCATTCTGAAAAAAAATTTACTTCGGAAATCTCTGAATCTGATTTGTCGGATAGGAGTCTCATATTTTTTGTCAGTGTCAGAACTTGACAATAGTCCCATAAAGGTGATGAATTAATGCTGGCAAAAACTACTTCTTGTTTCGTTCCTTTTGGGATCACAGGTAGAATCTGTCTAAAATCGCCACAAAAAACAACTATTTTTCCACCGAAAAGTTCATTTTTGCTGTTTGGATTGGAGAATTTCAGTATATCTTTGAAAGTCTTGTCCACAGCCTCAAAGTGTTTTACACTTTTACTACCGATCAAATATTACGAATGAAGTCGACCTAGTACTATCAATGGCACTCACCTGAACTCTGAACCTGTACAAAAATATATATTTTATATTCACATTTCGAATACCAAGAAGAATGATTGTGCAACAATTCAAATGAACTTATTTCGTAAAATATTACTAAATCAAAGTATAATTACCTTGGTACAGCAGAAGCAAACTTGTCACACTCTTCGCACCAATATTTCTTTGAGACAGGTCGACCTTCTTCATACAATTTTTACACGAAGCATACTACCAATTAGCTGCCGACTCGATTTCAAGAATTTTCACCAGCGCGGATCCAACACACTCCTACAATATATATACAACAATCGATTCTTAAGCATTATATTTGTTTATGTAAAAATATATCATATATATTTTAGACAAATCAACGAACCTTTGTACTCTCAACGCACTCATCTATGGTCATTCTATCTGCCTGGAGTGGATCGTCCGATCGAGTCAAAGAAAGTTGGGACGATAATTGACTAACTGATGGGATATAGACTTAACATTTACCTAACTAAGTTACATGAAAAATCCGTGTACCAAATAATAAATATTCATCCACATTCTTCTTTATTGTGTCGAAACAAACGAACTTGAAGTTGGTTGTCGGAATATTTTCGGCTACTGTATTAGTAACTACAGTCATTCCGACAAAATTGAGCTTAAATCTGTATGTAGATACTCTAAATGGTAAATTTGAATCACCCACCAAGAAATTTTGAAACATATACGTTTCGCCTTCTTTCACCAATTCCTTAAATTTCATAATGAGATTTTTTTTATGGTAGCATGAATACGCATACCCTATTACAAAATCAATAAAATAGTTAGCTCCTAAATATTGGAAATATAAAAAGAAAATAAAAAAAATCGAAAAAGAATCCGGAAAAATAAAAACATCACCTTCTCATCCAAAAAAACCATTTCAATGCTACCCGTTTCTATTTTTCTCCACATACCTGGCACTAACCATAGACGAATTACCCGTACAATTATCTTCCAATTAATACTGCTTGTAAATTTCATAGAGCAATGAAACCTGTGTAGTTAAAATTCGTGGAGCCATAACTGCTTCAATGAATAAAAATCCTTCAATGAAATAAAAATCAGGATATTTGAGATTGAGTGAAATTGGGCAAACGAACTGAGACCGAAGCAAGTGAAAACAGATTAAAGAGCAGGGACCAAAGCAAGGGAACGGAAAAAAGAACAGGACTTTCTTTACCTGAGGTGTTGGAGCAGCAAATACAGGGAGAGATAGAGAGAGATACAGAGAGAGTTATGCTTATAAAGAGTTTGTGGGGAAAACCTAAAAGATATCCACGGATCTTTTAAGATATATATATCAAATTATTGTTCCCGATAATTCTTTGGGGGAAACGTGTGATACAAAAAATTGAGGAACGTGTCATTGAAAAGTGTGGATTTAAAATGTTGAAGCATTAGTAGAAATTAATATATAATTAACCGTGCGTGTCATTGAAAGATTTGATAGATTTATGCTAATGTTTAGGAGAGTGGTTGAAGGATTAGTAGAAGTTAATATTTTTTTTTTGAGTAATAGAAGTTAATATTTAATTACGTGTTTAATTAGTAGATTATATGAAATTTAATAAAATATGAAAAAATAGTATTATAAAATTAATTTAGATTTATGCCGATATTTAGGATATTAGTTAAAGGATTAGTAGAAATTAATATTTAATTACGTGTTAAATTAGTATAGATTATATGAAATTTAATAAAATATGAAAAAAATAGTATTAGAAAATTAATTTAGATTTATGCCAATATTTAGGAGATTAGTTACCGGATTAGTAGAAATTATTATTTAATTACGTGTTTAATTATTAGATTATACGAAATTTAATAAGATATGAAAAAAAAATTGGATTAGAAAATTAAATTAAATTTAATTATAAGATATCCTCCAAATGAGCGGGAAAATTTGACCTTAAAATTTTCTAGGGTTTCTCCAGGAACCTTTCTTTTGTTAATAAGATTATTATTATTATTATTATTATTATTATAGTATATATCTCTTAGTTACCTTGTGTAATAGGTTAGGGTTTCCTACATGTAACTATATATATGATTAATATACGTGAGAGACACAATTCTCACTTTCTCCAACCCTATTTCTCCTATAGTAATAATATTACTGTCTATTATTCTAATATTACTGTAAACACAATAATATTACTGTGATTTACGGTAATATTAGTGTTGTTATAGTAATATTAATGCTTTTGGCTTTTTATAAAGTTTACCTTTGTTGATCAGTCAACATTTTAATATTAATTTATCACACAATAATAATGAGTTTTGTTGTGTTAATATTAATGTGTTAGAGATTAATATAACAATGTTATTGTGTTAAACTGTAGTATAGTTAATTTTACTTTGTTTAACAGTAATGTATTTAATATTAATGTCAATCACAACAATATTGTTGTTTAAACAGGGGGCAAAGAGATGTTAAAGAAAAGAAAAAAAACCGCCGGTTAGAGCCAGAAACCGGTGGCGAAAAAATCAGGAAGAAAAAAAAAAGTCAGCGCCGGAGACCGATGGTCAACGGCGTTGACGGACGAAATTGTCCATAAAAATGTGTTTTGAGTCAAAATTGAATAATTTGTGAAATTTGGGGTCAAATTGAGGTTAGATTAAACTAAATGATAAAATTAGAGTATATTAAATTATGAGGGGCTATTTTAGTCTTTTACAAACTTTAGGACCATGTGTGGACTTTTTTGTAAAAAATATATCGTCCAGACCTCTTTATGAATAAGTACCCATTGATGGGGTTATTTGCAATGTTATAAGAACCGGACCGGACCGGCCGGTCGGACCGGTTCGACCGCGACCCGGCGACAAGGCGGTCCGGTTTGAGCTCCAAAACCGGAAAAATCAAAAACCGGGGTCAAATGACCGAAACCCGGTTCAACCGGGCGAAACCCGGAAACCGGCGAACCGGTTGATGACCCCGGTTTTTGTCAAAACAAGTAAATGGTGAACGGATCTCGCCCGTAAGAGGCTGTTACGTGGGCGGACCTGCGCGGTGGCGGCTGAATCCGGTGGTCGGAGGCCCGCCGTGGACGGATCTGAGCTATGAAGACTGATAGGTGGGCAGATCTGGGCGGCCGTGGGCTGAATTCGGTGGTCGAAGGCTGGAAATAGAGAAAGAAATGGGAAAATATAGAGAGAAAAAGAAAAAGAAAAGAAAATAAGGAAGAAGGGTGTTTTGGATTCAAGGACAGAGAGGGAGAGGAGAGAGAGAGAGGGGGCTGCCAACGTGAAGGAGAAAGAAAAAGGAAGTGGGAAGAGAGAGAAAGTCAAAGATGAGAGATAAAAGAAATGTGAATAAAAAAATAAAATAAAATAAAATGAGATGAGGTATATGGTATTAATATGGAAAAATGTGGAAAAAGATATATAGAAATATAGTATTTTTGAAGTTTAAAATTAATAAAATAATTAAAAAAATTAAAAATTAAAAAAAAATAAAAAACCCGGGTCGAACCCGGTTGAACCGGTCCAACCGTGACCCGAATGCCTGTCCGATTTTACGTCCGGTTCGGTTCTGATAACATTGGTTATTTGTGAAGTTCCCAACATTATAAACGGACCATCTGTTTGTAGTGAAAAAATGGACGCCATTCAAATGAGCCATATGGACAAATTGAACAAGTATTAGTGGGACCCAACTTTAAAGATATACACATCTTTAATCAAATTTACCACGGTTAACTAATTTTAGTTAGTGAAATTAATTTAGATTTTAAGATATATTCTACAGACTTAAACAAAGAAAAAAATACAGTTACATACAACGACTTTCGTCATCTAGAATTTATTTATTTTTTAATTCAATTTTTAGTAGAAAAAAAATCGAATGAGCAAAATAATACCAAAATATTATTGTATTTTCTTGAGTAAATGCAATTGAATCAAGTGTAAGGCTGTTTTATTCGGTCGTATCCACCTAAAGTATTTATTTTAAGAGATTTTCCGAATAATTTTGGTGTTACTCGTAATTATTTTAAACATATTTATAAAATAATATATTTATTTAATAGGAATGTTCTTATAAAATATGATTTAATTTACACCATATTGATATAGTATGTAATATTTTTCTATAAATATTATTTACTTATTTAATACGATATTTTTATAATATTTTGATAATATTACTTAATTATTTAATATGACCTTTTAAAAAAAATATGAATTATCTTTTACCATATTGATATAGACTGTATTATTTTTCATTAAATTTAATACAATAATAATTTTAAGAAATAAATGAAAAAATAAAAATAAAAGAATGAGATTGGATTCTGCATGTTAAACTATTAATTTCGCTTAAACAATATTTTTTCATGGTCCTGATTCGGGGACAACATGCTAAATTAATAATTCGCTAAATTTATAAGATAATACATATTTTAAAATTCCTATAAACCCCATCTAATATATAAATTAATAATGTATAGAAATTATTTTTCAAATACTTGGTATATTATATTTATGATAGATATATTGTATTCTCTTTCAAAATTAATTAATGACCCCCGTGTAAGTATGATTATGAGCATCTCCAATGATAAACTCAATTTCTAATATTAGAATGTCACCTGGGATATATTGATATTTTTGTTAAAAAATCATCTCCACTGCAAATCTTAAAAACAATTTCCAAATGATGTGGCAGTGAGGTGGTACTTGTGATTTTAGAAACTCTTACGATGATACTCTGAAATTGGAGTGTCATCTTGAGGATCTTTAAAGTGCCAACTCATCATTTAACACAATTTTTTTTTTACTTTCTATAAAAAAATTAAGATAATCAAATTGTCTTCCAACCGTATGTGAATTTTACTATGGTTCTACTCTTATTCCACCTTCTCCTGCACTATTTTATTGGAGTTATATGTTTCTTTGAAGATTCTCCTTTCAGTTACGTAAAACATTAATTAATTACTTAATTTATTTTAAAAAATAATTTTCTCATACTTTAATCAATTAAATTCATGGTTCGACGAAGAGGAAAAATGTCAAATTAAAATTTGTTTATTAAAAATTAAACTAATGAATGTTCACAAAAAAAAATCCTATTTATGAAATAAATTTGAATAAACAATACTAGTATTAAATCAAGAATGAAAACGGAAATGAAAAGTTTTTTTTTTCTTTTTTTGGCGAAATAAGTTTTTTTTTATAAGTTAATAGTTTTAATTTTAATTTAAAATCCAATAATAAATTACGCACAAGCAAATATTTCCAGTCTTGAGTGTTGCATTGGAGAACACTTTGCATTAGAGAATATCGGTCTTGCCAAATAGAATAGAGAACATTTTAAGATTCACGTTTGGAGTTTTAGAGTTTTTCTTGAGTTTAGCATTGGAGATGCTCTTAAAGCTGGGTCCCATCAAAAATTAATTAGTTGTCAATTTTGTCTACATGTCATCATATTAATGTGATCCGATTTTTGACAATAAAATGATGATTCGTTTCTAATGCTATCTCATTTTAATTACTTGGCGACGGGTCAATTGTCAGAGGATTATGTAGAAGCCCTAAGAATATATCATAATTCATCTTGATATTTTCATTTTTTTTTCTTTTTTATTTTTTTAATTAGTTTTTAGTTTTTTGAAAGAAAAAAAAACTGGTTTTAACTCAAAATCAAGTTAATAATCAACTTTGGTGATATAAATGCATTTTGTCAAAAATAAAAAAAAAAATAAAAAAAAATACATGCATTCCATAAATAATTCTAAGAAATGTCTGTTAAATAAAAAGAGAACAACATTTGAATTTTTATAATATATCTAGATGATGGCGTAACGTTAATCACAAAGACATATTCACCACCGGTTAACCAATCTACTCGTACTAGTTAACCAATCTACTCGTACATTAATCACAACACTTATGCAGCACGAGTTAACCAATCTAGAGTTGGATCTTACTCCAATAAAAAAAGTGAACAAATGCCAATATTTTCCTTGAATGTTCATATAAAAAAGCTCCAACTAATATAGAAAGTTTGGTTATTGCATTGGCGACCTCAATGACATGTCATATCCCTATAACAAGTTGTTTATAGGGATTAAAGTTAGTCTATTGGGTGAGAAAACTTCACTGATTGTGGACGCCAAGTGGCGAGGTTCTATTGGATATTGATAGAAACATATTCAAGAAAAAAGGTTAAAATGGTGGAATGGTGGTTGACACCAGCTCAACTTTAATAAATACGTTTACTAATTGAGAAGTGAAATGTTTCGTGTATATGGACTTGGTAGCAGTTTTCTTTGGATCTTTTGTAAATCATTACATGAATTACTATTACCCGAAGTATTTACATGTTTGTTGTGTTAGTTTATCAATGAAATCATAGTTTTATTTATACCACTTCACCTCCTAATTGATGATGAAGGTTGATTAAATCCTATAGATATAAGATATATTCTAAAAGTAAAATACAATAGAGATGTTTCTAAATAGTTTCTAAAAATTCTACATCTTAATATTTAGAATTTGAAATTTAGACCTAGCTAGGATTGTTTATCTTACTAAAAATTTAACTTATCTATAATTAGTAAAAAAAAAATAACTTAGTCTATGTGTACTTATTTTGAAGAATATTTTCATTCTCATAGGATAAAATCATGTTTACTTTATTTTCTAACTAGATTTAGAGCCCGTTTGGCTAAGCTTATTATAAACAGCTAATAAGCTCTTACGTCTGATAAGTTGTTTTAAGAGTTGATAAGTTGTTACGTCTTATTTTTATAATTGAATTTTAAAGTGTTTGATAATGAACTTATAATCTATTTTTACTAATTATAAAATATTAAGTAAAAGATGGGGTAGAAGCTAGAGGTACTTTTTAAACTGGGATTATGAGTGAAAACACCCTCACTCATTGGGTATAATAAAAATGGATTCACCCCATTTTACTTCATTAGTGAACCCCTCTTAGTTATTTAAATAAATATTAATAAAATAATCTTATACATAAAAAGAAGATATTTTGAACTAAAACCTAGACCTAACCCTAGGGGTAATCTTGTATAAAATTTCTCTATTTTTTGTTCCGTTCCATAGTTTTGAAATTTCAGAATCTAATATTTTCCTATTCTACAGCAGTAGTGCTATAGTTCCCCTTTTATTTCGCCCACCACAAGTTAACCGCACACACATGTACGGTACAACTGCCTAAACCATGTTGCCTATTTTTTTGCTTTTTCTTTTTAGGTAGTTTTTTAACATAGCTGATATCCGAATCAAATAAATGAATAAACGGAAAAAATAACTTTCCCCTCTCTAAAAAACTGAATAAATACAGAATTCCTTTAAAAGTTCATACTTTTCTTTTTCCAATTCAACTATCTATCCGCCTCTTTCTTATTTTTCTCATTTTTCATTCAACTATGTCTCCACCTCTTTTAATTTTCTCTCTCTCATTTTCTTCTCTCGGTCTTCAGAGTTCAGGCCACCCATCTTTCTTCACTTTTCGTTAAGGTGAAAAGGAGTCTTCAGGGTTCAGACCAGATATCAATACTTCGGATTTTAAATCCTGGACCGTCCAAAGAAGGATTCAGTGGGGTGGAAGGTCGACCCATTGCCTATAAAGAGACAGGAACCTTGGTATGCGAAGACGCCACAATCAACTGCGGAAGATTGATTGATAAGTCAGGGGCGAACGCCACAGATATCAACGTTGATCACGCTCTGATACCAAATGATACGAACCACGCCAACATCGTGACGAGACCGGCCAATATCAATACTTCGGATTTCAAATCCTGGACCGTCCAAAGAAGGATTCAGTGGGGTGGAACCTCGACCCATTGCCTATAAGGAGGCAAGAACCTTGGTATGTGAAGACGCCACAATCAATTGCTGAAGATTGGTTGATGAGTCAGGGGCGAACGCCACGGAGATCAACTCCGATAAGTTCATTTAAAAATAATGGTTCTTGAAGAACCGAAGAGACACACTCTTATTCAAAAGTTTCAATACATTGTTGTCTCTTTATGAATACTATCTGATCCCTTTATATAGGGTACAATGTTCTCTAATCTATAAAAATAAAATACTAAAATGGAAAGGCTAATCAATCAATCTTATCAACAATAAATTAGAAAATTAAATCAACCTTAATTGATACCAAATGAAAGAAACCTCTTTAATAATATGATTGCATCAATTAGAACATTTAAGGATTGATATCTTTGTAATTGATGTCTCTTAAATCTAACTTGATCTCATTTAAAATGTGGACAACCTTGTGCTGGATTTGGACTCAAGTTGGGCCTCAATGCTTGAATTAGCAACATCATGCTTCTTATGTTTCAACCTATCATATATATAACAGCCCGAAAACCTTTGGAATCCCTGATTTCTTGATGTGATTGGGATCACATCATACTCCTTTACTTCAAAAGAATTCGTCCTCGAATTCGATTCCTTGGAATGAGCGTGTAGTATTGAAAGCGAATCCATGAGGCTGAAAGGTCTTCGAGGAATTTGGTACTGTTTTTTTTTTTGACAATTGACTGTAGAAGAACAGAGATAGATAAGGAGTAGAAGAACTTGGATGACTCAAGAACGTAGAAGAAGAAAATTTATGGAAAACCAAAAGACTCAAACAAAAAAAGGAAAAAAAAAACTCAAAAGGATAGGCGAAACCTTCTCCGGAAGTTGGCTCTGATACCAAATGATACGAACCACACCAACATCGTGACGAGACCCGATATCAATACTTCGGATTTCAAATCCTGGACCGTCCAAAGAAGGATTCAGTGGGGTAGAACCTCGACCCATTGCCTATAAGGAGGCAAGAGCCTTGGTATGCGAAGACGCCACAATCAATTGTGGAAGATTGATTGATGAGTCAGGGGCGAACGCCACGGAGATCAACTCCGATAAGTTCATTTAAAATAATGGTTCTTGAAGAACCGAAGAGACACACTCTTATTCGAAAGATTTCAATATATTGTTGTCCGTTTATTCATACAAGCTGGTCCCTTATAGGGTACAATGTTCTCTAATCTATAAAAATAAAATACTAAAATGGAAATGTTAATCAATCAATCTAATCAGCAATAAATTAGATAATCAAATCAACCTTAGTTGATACAAAATGAAAGAAACCTCTTTAATAATGTGATTGCATCAATAAAAGCATTTAATGATTGATATCTTTGTAATTGATGTCTCTTAAATCTGACTTGATCTCATTTGAAATGTGGATAACCTTGTGCTGGATTTGGACTCAAGTTGGGCCTCAATGCTTGAATTGGTCCACTTCATGCTTCTTATGTTTCAACTACAATGTATATAACAACCCGAAAACCTTTGGAATCTCTGATTTCTTGATGTGATTGGGATCACATCATAGGGTTTCATCATCGATATCTGCCCCTTATCGTTTTCCTCTCACTCCGAGAAGCCTCTTTTTCTCGATCTTCTTTAATTTTATGCGTTTTTTCTTTTCTCTTGAATGTGTACTTCTGGTGATGTATGTTCATATATATGTTTTTATTTTTCTCATTTTTTTCTTTTCAGGATTATTGGGTCGATCATTTTGTTATATGATAATCTGAGAAATAAAGTGGCCATATGAATAATTACATGCCCTTTTTGTTTCTTCCGTCTCTGGAATAAAGAAATTTGTGTAATTACATGCCCTTTTTGTTATTATTAATTGTTTTTTGTGGATATTAATTATGACGGATTTCCATAATTTATAGTAAATGTGTTGAGCCTTATTGATAGGCTTTTGCAAATGCTTAAAAAAATGTAATCGAGGTGGTAAACATTATGTTTTGATTCTTAATAGTTGCTTGCTAATGCCATGAAATGAGTAGCAACAAGGAATTGAAGAGTCTTTACCGAACATGCTTATAGTACGATTTCATCCAATTTTTGGATTTACACAGTTTTTGTTGCTATGTTTCTTATGGATTCTTAGAATGTACAATTTTGGTTTAACCAAAATACGATATGATTGCAAGTCTGGTCTACTCATCAAGTATGTTTACAGGAATTTAAGACGTATCTTTACAAGGATTACCTAGAAACTGCATACAAAACTCAATCAATGGCCACATTTAGTTTTCCTGCAATTGACCTTTACAAAATGCATTTCATCCAGGGTAAAAGTTTTTTCTCTATCTTATCCCTTTTCACACACGTTCTGTATGTTTTCACCCACCACTCCTCGCATCCTTTCTTTATGATTCCTTTATGTATGAACTGCTTCATAAATTCGAATTTGTTGGGTAACGGGCACGTGTACGCACCGGAAAACAAAAATTTTATGCGAATTAAACGAATTTAAAACACATAAACACATGCCCGATAATTGAAAACAATTAATTGCGTACCTTTGCGCTTCCAGCGAAAATAAAAACAAGATACATGCTTAATTATTTAAACAAATTTAAATCAATTAACATCCTCACGTTTAAATCAAATAACATGCTCGAACATATAAATCAATTTCATGTAATTACATAAAATCATACAAGAACGAACATACATATTAGATTTAAACATAATCGAATTCATCGACAATTGATTCGAAGGTTTACCTCTTGAAGCGTGAGGTAGACGCACCAAGAAAAGCGGGATTGCTACGGAAACCAATCCGTACAATCCGGGGAAGCAGCGGTGGAGCAGCAGCAGCGGCAAGACGGGCCACGACGGCGCGTGTGACTCACGCGCGGTCTTCGGGCGGCGCGTGGGGATGCGTGCGGCTTCGGCTCGTGTGCTGCTCCTCGATTCTTCGATCTTCGATCTTCCTCCTCTCGGATTTCACCTCGTATACTTCGATCTTCTAAACACGTGGCACTAGACACGTAATAGTTAGAAAAACGGAAGAAAAAGAAGAAGGAAAGAACTACCGAAAGCAATCGGCCAACGAATGGCGGATTCCGGCGAGACGACGGCGGCGACGGCGATGGTGGCCGCGGGAGAGAGTGGCCGAGAGAGAGAGGGACGGCTAGGGTTAGGGTTAGGTCTTGTGTGCCTTTGCAAAACCCATAAATCAAGTATTTATAGTGCCTTGCATAAAACACTAACGGGCTTAAATTGGACCGGGCCCTACAACTTAAGTTCGTTAGTTCTTTTACTTGTTCGTCTCTCTCAATTCAATGATCAGAAAATTGTAACGATTACATTTTCGGACTCATTATAATGTTCTCGTCATTACGAGTGCCAACTCTCGATTTCCAACTTTCCAAAAGTGGAAACCCTAATTCAGTGCACTTTCTAAATTTGGAAATTCCCGATTTAGAAAGTCCACTAATACGTTTGCCTATTCTTTTCCTTTTCTTATTCTCATTCATGATTCCAAATTACGAATGTTGGACCCAATCATATTGACTTCCAATCATGCAAAGATAAACCATTTTATCTCTGACCGTTTATTCAAAGATCTCATGTGCACGAGCAGTGTGACCCTCGATGGTTCAGGTGTAAGCTAGCCGTGGGCCCACAACCCTTTGTGGTCAAAACTCGTCCCTCAGAGTTATGATTAAGATGAAGCTCGTTTCACCTTAATCACCCATCGAATCAAGATTGGCGTCTAGCAACTATGCGTCATGATTCCCTAGATACAAATGAAGTGCCTGCAAGAACCTTCAGATATAGTTAACGTATAGTACGGTCCCTTCGATACATATGTCCCGATTGAACTAGAGGCAATGGTTCGTCGAGACCTCTTTGTATGTTCAATGACGGTGCGATTGTTCTAAATGTTGTAATCGTTACGTGCATGACTTAGAGAATCGAATTCTCTAATCATCACTTAGTCAGCTCTGGCCAGAGACTTAGTTTGATTACAAACTTTCAGAACACACAGGACATCCAAGACTATTCTAGCGATCGAATCCTCGACTACAATGCACAGACCTCCCACTAGATTTCGGACTGCACCAACACTGGCCCTTGGGATGGTCCTCGGTGGAACTCAGGGACAGGTCATGATACAGCTGGTCCTCTAGTGAAGTCACGGTGATGTCTAGGTCATAAGGACTAATGGTGTATAACTATACCATAGATATCTCTACTCGATTATTGGGAACCACTTAGAGATTTCTAGGGTGAGGGAGTTCAGTGAACTCGTCAACTTACGAGCACCCACTTATGCATGCCGATATCACAATACCGTTTATTGATGAGATGCAGTACACATACACTAAGTGCTAGTCTCTTAATGGGAAAGGCCGATATCCTCATTGGTGGCGTAACCCTTCGACTAGGAACATGTTTAACAGTTATAATACTAAAGTAAATATCTCACGATCCTAACGATCATTTACTCGTACTTGTAATAACTGTAAGGACTATATCTATGCTTGTGACAAAGGGACAAAGATATAGAATGCCAAGTTGTTTTATCATTAATACGAATAAAGGTTCGTTTATTACAATAATAAATACGAAAGACCACAGCCACATGTTGGCTTGTTGGTCACCTACTCTAACAATCTCCCACTTGACCTAAAGCCAACTACCCATGAATCGTAATCCCATCGACTCTCGATGTTTCTCATGGACCGATCTCGGTAAAGGCTTCGTGAATGGGTCTGCAATGTTCTCTTCCGAGGTGACTCGTTCTACCTTAACTTCACCTCTATCAATGATCTCTCGGATCACATGATACTTCCTCAGAATATGCTTCGATTTCTGATGAGATCGCGGCTCCTTAGCTTGCGCCACGGCTCTGGTGTTATCACAGTACAACGGTACTGGATCACTAGCATTATGAATGACACCCAACTCTTGGATGAACTTCCTTATCCAAGTCCCTTCTTTTGCAGCTTCGAACGCTGCAATGTATTCCGCTTCGGTAGTGGAATCGGCCGTCGTGCTTTGCTTGGAACTCTTCAAACACACGGCACCACCATTAAGCGTGAATATAAATCTAGAATTCGACTTTGAGTCGTCCACATCCGATTGAAAACTAGAGTCGGTAAAGCCCTCTAATTTCAACTCGGCACCCCCATAGACCAAAAATATATCCTTAGTCCTTCGCAAGTACTTGAGGATATCTTTCACGGCCTTCCAGTGAGCCGGGCCGGGGTTAGACTGATATCTGCTTGTGACACTCACAGCATACGCAATATCGGGTCTCGTACATAGCTTGCCATACATAATGCTTCCTATGACAGAAGCATAAGGCGTCCTTTTCATCTCCTCGATTTCACTAGGTGTTTGCGGACACATAGATTTCGAGAGACGAACCCCATGGGACATTGGCAAGAATCCTTTCTTGGATTCTTCCATGCTAAACCGTTTCATAACGGTGTCTATTTACAGGCTTTGGGATAATCCAAGCATCTTTCTTGCTCTATCTCTATAGATTCGTATTCCTAATACGTAAGATGTTTCTCCCAAATCCTTCATTGAGAAATGTGTGGACAACCATGCTTTCGTTTGTTGCAACATTCCTACGTCATTCCCAATGAGTAGAATGTCATCAACGTAAAACACTAAAAATATCACTGCCCTCCCACTAACCTTCTTGTATACACAAGGTTCCTCCGGATCTTCACAAAATCAAACTCTTTGATAGTTGAGTCGAACCTAATGTTCCAACTACGGGATGCTTGTTTCAATCCATAAATGGATCGCTGGAGCTTGCAAACCTTTTGCTCACTTCCAGAAGATATGAAGCCTTCCGGCTGCGCCATGTAAATTTCTTCCTCAATATCTCCATTAAGGAAGGCGGTCTTCACATCCATTTGCCATATCTCGTAGTCATACCACGCAGCTATGGCCAGCAAAATCCTAATGGACTTCAGCATCGCGACTGGCGAAAAAGTTTCCTCATAGTCAACACCTTGCCTTTGAGTGTATCCTTTCTCTACCAATCTAGCTTTATAGGTCGACAACTTTCCATCCACTCCAATTTTCTTCTTATAGATCCACTTGCAGCCTATAGGAACAATTCCCCTGGGTGGATCTACCATGGTCCACACCTTGTTGGAGTACATGGAGTCCATCTCGGATTTCATGGCAGTTAGCCAATGTCCCATGTTCGCATCCGATACGGCCTCATTGTATGTTCTTGGATCTTGTCCAAGATCAACATGATCTTCATCATTCTCGAGGAGGAATAACCTATCCGGCATTTTCCGAACTCTTTCGGATCTACGTACCGTAGGTTCAGGAGGTATATTAGTGGTTTGTTGTATTGGTTCGCTTATTTGTTCTTGCGTTTGAACTTCACTTTGTGGTTCTTGAACTTCTTCAAGTTCTATCATGCTGCCTTTTCTATCGGATAGAAACTCCCTTTCCAAAAAGGTGGCATTTCTCGAGACAAACGTCTTTGCTTCCTTGACATAATAGAACTCGTATCCCATCGAGTCTTCGGGATACCCCACAAAATAGCACAAGTCGGATTTACTATCCAACTTATCTCCCACTAACCGCTTCAGCGGGACAACCCCATATCCTAATATGTTTGTAGTTGGGTTTCCGGGAATGCCAAAGTTCATAAGGTGTGGATTTAACTGCTTTGGTGTTAACTCTATTCAGCAAATACGCGGCAGTACGAAGTGCATGACCCCACAAGTATGCCGGTAAGTTTGTGAACCCCATCATAGATCGAACCATATCCAATAAAGTTCGATTCCGACGTTCGGAAACTCCATTGAGTTGAGGAGTTCCCGGTGGAGTCCATTGAGATCGTATCCCATTCTCCTTTAGATAGTCAATGAACTCGATGCTCAAGTATTCTCCACCACGATCGGATCGCAGCTTCTTAATACTTCGTCCGAGTTGCATCTCTACTTCGTGTCTAAAATCTTTGAACCTTTCAAATGTTTCGAACTTGTACTTCATCAAGTACACATACCCGTACCTAGAATAATCGTCGGTAAAGATAGCGAAGTAGTTGTATCCACCCTTCGCACTAACACTTAGTGGACCACATACGTCTGTATGGATCAAATCCAAAAGACCCTCGGCTCGTTCCATTTTCCCTTTGTAGGGTGACTTGGTCATTTTCCCTTTAAGGCAAGATTCACAAGTTTGTAGTGATTTCACGTCCTCCAAAGAGAACAATCCTTCACTAACAAAATCGTTCATCCTTCTTAAAGAGACATGACCTAATCTAGCGTGCCAAAGTTGTGCGGGGTTTTGATCTCTCCTTACGCTTTGCTGCTATAACATTAATAGGTATTTCATTTGGATTTAGTTCATACAAGTTGTTTAATAGTCGTCCTTTGCAAATCAAATTCTCATTCTTTTGTATAATGCAAATCGAATTTCCAAAAACAAAAGTAAAACCTTCAATATCTAATACAGGAATAGAAATAAGGTTTCTAAGGAGGGACGGAACAAATAAACAATCGTTCAAAACAATAGGAAAACTAGAATCCAAAACATTTAAGTAAATCGTGCCAATGGCTTCAGCAGCAACTCTTGCTCCATTCCCCATCCTTAGGTAGGTCTCACCCGCTCTAAGCTTTCGACTTCTTGTCATTAGCTGCAAATCATTGCACAAATGTGAGCCACAGCCCGTATCCAATACCCAAGAAGAAGAGTTGACAGACAAATTTACGTCAATGAAATACGTACCCTTTTCAGAACTTTTCTGCTTTAGGTAAGCCTTGCAGTTGCGGCGCCAATGTCCTTTCTTTCCACGGTGATGGCAAGCATCATCAACTTGCTTGCCAACCTTTGCCTTGGGGCCCCCACTACCTTCACCCACTTCGAACTTGCTGTTTGGGAAGGGAACTCTTTCATTTCTCTTCTTTTGGGAAGAACTCTTCTTTCCAGAAGTAGCAGCAATGAGAACAGACTTCTCTTTCTTAATGGTGGAATCAAAACTGAACAACATGTTCATTAACTCATCCAAGGGAGGATCTAGTTTGTTCATGTTGAAGTTCACTATGAACGATTCATAGGAACTAGGAAGAGACAGCAGGATCAAATCCAACGAGAGCTCGGCCGGGAGGGTAACATCGTGATTCACTAGCTTTTCAAGGAGAGTGATCATTTTGAGACAGTGCTCGTGGACCGAAGTCCCTTCGCGCAGTCTCGCCGTGATCAACTCCTTTGTAGCAGCGTACCTCGATGCCCTAATATTCTAACTATACATGCTATCGAGATGAGCCTTTATATCGAAAGCATGCATGTGAGACTTATATTTCCTCGCAAGCGCGGGCTCCATGGCGGCTATCATATAGCACCTAGCACGTGTGCCATCTTTCTTCCATGCTTCATAAGTTTCTTTTTCAGCATCAGTCGCTGTGGCAGGTATAGTGGCGGGAAGTCTCTCGTTCAGAACATAGAGACGCCCCTCAACGGTTAGCAGAAGCTTAAGATTACGCAACCAATCTAGGTTATTAGGGCCATTGAGTTTATTGTCGAAGATTGACATTATGGGATTCTTAGACATGAATATCTGAGAGGTATAGAGAAGAGGATTATTAGAGATTCGCGTTAAATGATTGTTACAATTAAATGTTTGGACTTATGTTATTTAATTGTTCTCCCACTAATTTTATCGAGTTCCACTTCCCTCTAGTAGACAAACGAAAAAACTGATTTTTCTTAATGGGCTTTAGGTCCAATAGACAAATATAACCCGTTGTTAATCTAGCCCGATTATATTTGCCCAAAGGTAGATCACAATCAATCATATCCACAATATGACCCTAAATTAATTTTCCTCACACTTGATAATGACCTAAGTTAATCTCGCGATTATCAAAATCGTCGTGTGTCAAGTCTGACCTACCAATCAAAGATGCTCATAGAACTTGATTATGCCAAACTAATGCAATCCCTAGTTAATCTAGCCGACCACGTTAATCCAACACAACCCTTTTCTATGGCTACCTTCATCGCTATGTCAATTGAATTACAACTTACTCTACCATAGCACTCCCCGCTAACACGGCTTACTGCACTACAGTAAAGGGCTACACATAATCCAACCATTGGCAGAAGGAAAGAAATAACTCAACAGATTGGATTTTTCTTTATAGCTTGAAATGATTCTTAATTAGATTAAGAATGAGGGGTTTTTATTAAAAGTTTTATCTCATCAGAAGGTTCGGATTGGTCTATGTGATTCCTACATCTATGTTCTCTAAAGGTATATGGAAACGCATATTGTCCTAAGAGGAACATACGACCTAACTACATAATTAATTACAATAATTAATTATCGGGTTTTTCAAAATAATTATAGAACCTCAACTAGCATAAATCATTCAAATAATGTTGAGGTACTACTAATTAAGTTGAACTATAATCAATATTATATTTGTGTTCTATTAATTGAAATCAATTTAACAATTTTAATTAATTAATTAATCTAACACCTATTTACTAAAAGAGATGATTGTTGACTCGATTATCTAATTGGGATTAATTAAAAATAATTTTCCAAAAATTAAAATCAATTTTTTTTACGTTTAATTTTAGAAATCTGATTTTTTTTTTTAATTTATTTTCAGTGAACCGGTTCGGCCCAACCGGTCTGACCGGTTCGGACCGAAGCGGTCCGGTTCTGCCCGGTCCAGTTGACCCAAATCATTGGGCCGGGTCAGTCGGACCGAGAACCGGTCTGACCGACCCGAATCCACGTGGATTCGGTCAATTGGATCGTGCATAACCATCGAACCGGCCGGTTCGACCGGTTCGATCCGAACAATTAAAAACCGACGTTTAAAAAATAATTTCAGATCCGATTTTCCAATATTTCAAAAATATTTTAAACTTATGAAAACTCCCAATTACATAATACAACAATCACTACTTTAATAAATCGAACATGCATAAAATCATAGCATATTAAAACGAACGCAATTAATTGCGCAACGAGCTCTGATACCACTGTTGGGTAACGGGCACGTGTACGCAGCGGAAAACAAAAATTTTATGCGAATTAAACGAATTTAAAACACATAAACACATGCCCGGTAATTGAAAACAATTAATTGCGAACCTTTGCGCTTCCAGCGAAAATAAAAACAAGATACATGCTTAATTATTTAAACAAATTTAAATCAATTAACATCCTCGCGTTTAAATCAAATAACATGCTCGAACATATAAATCAATTTCATGTAATCACATAAAATCATACAAGAACGAACATACATATTAGATTTACTCATAATCGAATTCATCGACAATTGATTCGAAGGTTTACCTCTTGAAGCGTGAGGTAGACGCACAAAGAAAAGAGGGATTGCTACGGAAACCAATCCGTACAATCCGGGGCAGCAGCGGTGGAGCAGCAGCAGCGGCAAGACGGGCCACGGCGGCGCGTGTGACTCACGCGAGGTCTTCGGGCGGCGCGTGGGGATGCGTGCGGCTTCGGCTCGTGTGCTGCTCCTCGATTCTTCGATCTTTGATCTTCCTCCTCTCGGATTTCACCTCGTATACTTCGATCTACTAAACACGTGGCACTAGACACGTAATAGTTAGAAAAACGGAAGAAAAAGAAGAAGGAAAGAACTACCGAAAACAATCGGCCAACGAATGGCCGATTCCGGCGAGACGGCGGCGGCGACGGCGGTGGTGGCCGCGGGAGAGAGTGGCCGAGAGAGAGAGGGACGGCTAGGGTTAGGGTTAGGTCTTGTGTGTCTTTGCAAAACCCATAAATCAAGTATTTACAGTGCCTTGCATAAAACCCTAACGGGCTTAAGTTGGACCGGGCCCAACAACTTAAGTTCGTTACTTCTTTTACTTGTTCGTCTCTCTCAATTCAATGATCGGAAAATTGTAACGATTACATTTTCGGACTCATAATAATGTTCTCGTCATTACGAGTGCCAACTCTCGATTTCCAACTTTCCAAAAGTGGAATCCCTAATTCAGTGCACTTTCTAAAATTGGAAACTTCCCAATTTAGAAAGTCCACTAATACGTTTGCCTATTCTTTTCCTTCTCTTATTCTCATTCATAATTCCAAATTACGAATGTTGGACCCAATCATATTGACTTCCAATCATGCAAAGATAAACCATTTTATCTCTGACCGTTTATTCAAAGATCTCATGTGCACGAGCAGTGTGACCCTCGATGGTTCAGGTGTAAGCTAGCCGTGGGCCCACAACCCTTTGTGGTCAAAACTCATCCCTTAGAGTTACGATTAAGATGAAGCTCGTTTTACCTTAATCACCCATCGAATCAAGATTGGCGTCTAGCAACTACGCGTCATGATTCCCTAGATACAAATGAAGTGCCTGCAAGAACCTTCAGATATAGTTAACGTACAGTACGGTCACTTCGATACATATGTCCCGATTGAACTAGAGGTATTGGTTCGTCGAGACCTCTTTATATGTTCAATGACGGTGCGATCGTTCTAAGTGTTGTAATCGTTACGTGCATGACTTAGAGAATCGAATTCTCTAATCATCACTTAGTCAGCTCTGGCCAGAGACTCAGTTTGATTACAAACTTTCAGAACACACAGGACATCCAAGACTATTCTAGCGATCGAATCCCCGACTACAATGCACAGAACTCCCACTAGATTTCGGACTGCACGAACACTGGCCCTTGGGATGGTCCTCGGTGGAACTCAGGGACAAGTCACGATACAGCTGGTCCTCTAGTGAAGTCACGGTGATGTCTAGGTCATAAAGACTAATGGTGTACAACTATACCATAGATACCTCTACTCGATTATTGGGAACCACTTAGAGATTTCTAGGGTGAGGGAGTTCAGTGAACTCGTCAACTTACGAGCACCCACTTATGCATGGTGATATCACAATACCGTTTACTGATGAGCTGCAGTACACATACACTAAGTGGTAGTCTCTTAATGGGAAAGGCCGATATCCTCATTGGTGGCGTAACCCTTCGACTAGGAACATGTTTAACAGTTATAATACTAAAGTAAATATCTCACGATCCTAACGATCATTTACTCGTACTTGTAATAACTATAAGGACTATATCTATGCTTGTGACAAAGGGACAAAGATATAGAATGCCAAGTTGTTTTATCATTAATACGAATAATGGTTCGTTTATTACAATAATAAATACGAAAGACCACAGCCACATGTTGGCTTGTTGGTCACCTACTCTAACAGAATTAAGAGTAAAAAAGGCAAATAACAGAGACGGGATAAAGAATAGCCGGATCTCTCTTGAGAAGTAATTCAGCCAATTCTCGATTAGGTTTCTGAATTAGGATTGTATATTTGTGTTCGATTCATTTTTTAAATCGTTTGACATCATGCTTCCATCAATCTTTTTGGTTTGGATGCTGTGGACGATTCGATCTTTTACTTAGTTTCGATTTGTATTTATTTGCAAGCATTCTTTTTCGCCGCAACATATGCTATTTTTTCTTCGTTTTTCATTAGATGTTGCTAATGTTGATTTGCAAAAATGATTTGATGCAATCTACAGTTCCAAGTCTACAGAAAAATATGAGTATGGTGTTTCGAGATTCGAGGAGTTGATTAAATGGAACATTGTATCTACTTCTGTTCTACAATTACGGGGATGAAATCTTTAATTTGTTATACAAGTTATCGACTTAGAAAAAGTAGAAAAACACTGAGAAAACGAATTTCTTATACTAATTATGATTAAAGAATTTTTTTCTTATTAAGAATGTTAGAGTAGGTGACCAGCAAGCCAACATGTGGCTGTGGTCTTTCGTATTTATTATGGTAATAAACGAACCTTTTTTCGTATTAATGATAAAACACCTTGACATTCTATATCTTTGTCCCTTTGTCACGGGCATAGATATAGTCCTTACAGTTATTACAAGTACTAGTAATTGATCGTTAGGATCGTGAGATATTTACTTAAGTATTATAACTGTTAAACATGTTCCTAGTCGAAGGGTCACGCCACCAATGAGGATATCAACCTTTCCCATTAAGAGACTAGCACTTAGTGTATGTGTACTGCATCTCATCAGTAAACGGTATTGTGATATCGGCATGCATAAGTGGGTGCTCGTAAGTTGACGAGTTCACTGAACTCCCTCACCCTAGAAATTTCTAAGTGGTTCTCAATAATCGAGTAGAGATATCTATGGTATAGTTGTACAGCATTAGTCTTTATGACCTAGACATCACCGTGACTTCACTAGAGGACCAGCTGTATCGTGACCTGTCCCTGAGTTCCACCGAGGACCACCCCAAGGGCCAGTGTTCGTGCAGTCCGAAATCTAGTGGGAGGTCTATGCATTGTTGTCGGGGATTCGAACGCTAGAATAATCTTGGATGTCATGTGTGTTCTTATGGTTTGTAATCTCTATAAGTCTCTGGCTAGAGCTGACTAAGTGATGATTAGAGAATTCGATTCTCTAAGTCATGCACGTAACGATTACAACACTTAGAACGATCGCACCGTCATTGAACAGATAAAGAGGTCTCGATGAACCAATGCCTCTAGTTCAATCGGGACATATGAATCGAAGGGATCGTACTGTACACTAACTATATCTGAAGGTTCTTGCAGGCACTTCATTTGTATCTAGGGAATCATGACGCGTAGTTGCTAGACGCCAATCTTGATTCGTTGGGTGATTTAATTTCGATTAAGGGACGAGTTTTGACCACAAAGGGTTGTGGGCCCACGGCTAGCTTACACCTGAACCATCGAGGGTCACACTGCTCATGCACATGAGATCTTTGAATAAACGGTCAAAGATAAAATTAGTTTATCTTTGCATGACTGGAAGTCAATATGATTGGGTCCAACATTCGTAATTTGGAATTATGAATGAGAATAAGAAAAGGAAAAGAATAGGCGAACATCTGAGTGAACTTTCTAAATCGGGAAGTTTCCAAATTTAGAAAGTGCAGTGAATTAGGGTTTCCACTTTTGGAAAGTTGGAAATCGAGTTGGCACTCGTAATGACGAGGACATTACAATGATTCCGAAAATGTAATCGTTTCAATTTTCCGATCATTGAATTGAGAGAGACGAGCGAATAAAAGACTAACGAACTTAAGTTGTTTGGCCGGTCCAACTTAAGCCTGTTAGGGCTTTTATGCAAGACACTATAAATACTTGATTTATCGGTCTTGCAACAACATAACACACGAAAAAAACCCTAGCGGCTCCACTCTCTCTCTCTCGGCCACCTTCTCCCGCGGCCACCACTGCCGTCGCCGCCGCCAACTCGCCGGAATCGCCACCCCTTGGCCGATCCCTTTGGTAATTCTTTCCTTCTTTCTATCCTTCAGTTTTTCTAACTATTACGTGTCTAGTGCCACATATTTAGTAGATCGAGGTATACGAGGTGAAATCCGAGAGGAGGAAGATCGAAGAATCGAAGATGCGAGAAGGCAATTCTGAAAAACTGCTCTCGGATTTTCTGCGCTGTCCAGCGAAAAAATTCGCCATAAATCAATCAGTGATCGGATGGACGTGACATTTTGACAGAAGCTTAACGAGTCATATATCTATGATCTACCTGAAGGAATTGTCCATCCAGTAAATAAGCATGGAGATATTGAAGTCAGAGAAAAGCTGTAATTTGAGATCAGCAAACAGGTTGGATCAATAGGAGTGGGAAGAGCAGCTAGCCATCTTCTCGAGTCTTCGTTCGATTCACGCTTCAAGGACAGCGCATGAATCACACGCGCCGCCGTAGCTCGGATCATCGCCGTCGCTGCATCGCCTTTGCTGTCCCGGATTGCACGATTGGTTTCCGTGGCAATCTTGCGTGACTCGTGCGCCTACCTCACGCTTCAAGAGGTAATAATTCGAATCCGTGTTTATTCGAGTAGTTTTTATTTAAATTAAATATGCATGTTCGTTAGTAAGCAAACTTGTATGATTTTATGTGACTACATGGAATTGTTTAAATTACTGCGAGTATGATTATTTGATTTAAACGCGAGCATGCTGGTTGATTTAATTTCGATTAAGTAATTAAGCATGTATGTTGTTTTTAATTTCGCTGGAAGTGCAAAGGTACGCAATTAATTGATTTCAATTATCGGGCATGTGTTTATGTGTTTTAAATTTGTTTAAATCGCATAAAATTTTTTGTTTTCCGCTGCGTACACGTGTCCGATTCCCAACAGTGGTATCAAAGCTCGTTGCGCAATTAATTGTGTTTTATAACATGCTATAATGTTCGATTTATTAAAGTAGCGATTGTTGTATTATGTAATTGGGAGTTTTCGTAAGTTTAAAATATTTTTGAAATATTGTTTAGAATATTTCCAGCTTTAAAATTGTTTAAAATTGGAAAATCGGATATGAAATTATTTTTAAAACATCGGTTTTTTAAGTATTCGGATCTAATCGGTCGAACCGGCCGGTTCGATGGTTGTGTGCGATCCCATTGACTGAATCCACGTGGATTCGGGTCGGTCCGACCGGTTCTCGGTCCGACTGACCCGGCCCACTGATTTGGGTCAACTGGACCGGGCAAAACCGGACCGTTTCGGTCCGAATCGGTCAGACCGGTCGGCCGAACCAGTTCACTGAAAAAAAAAAAAAAAAAAGTTATTTCAGATTTCTAAAATTAAACTGAAAACAAATTGATTTTAATTTTCGGAAAATTATTTTCAATTTATCCCAATTAGATAATCGAGTCCACAATCATCTATTTTAGTAAATAGCTGTTAGATTAATTAATTAATTTAAATTGTTAAATTGATTTTAATTAATAACACACATATAATATTGATTATAATTCAACTTAATTAATAGTACCTCAACATTATTTGATTGGTTTATGCTAGTTGAGGTTCTATAATTATTTTGAAAAACCTGATAATTAATTAATGTAATTAATTATATAGTTAGGTCGTATGTTCCTATTAGGACAATATGCGTTTCCATATACCTTTAGAGAACATAGATGTAGGAATCACATAGACCAATCCGAACCTTCTGATGAGATAAAACTTTTTAATAATAAAATCCCTCATTCTTAATCTAATTAAGAATTATTTCAAGCTATAAAGAAAAACAAATCTGTTGAATTTTTCTTTCCTTCTGTCAACGGTTGAATTATGTGTAGGCCCTTTGCTATAGTGCAGTAAGCCGTGTTAGCGGGGAGTGCTATGGTAAATTTAACTGTAATTCAATTGACATAGCGATGAAGGTAGCCATAGAAAAGGGTTATGCTAGATTAACATGGTCGGCTAGATTAACTAGAGGCTGCATTAGTTTGGCATAATCAAGTTCTATGAGCATCTTTGATTGGTAGGTTAGACTTGACACACGATGATTTTGAATTCGCGAGATTAACTTAGGTCATTATCAAGTGTGAGAAAAATTAATTTAGGGTCATATTGTGGATATGATTGAATGTGATCTACCTTTGGGCAAATATAATCGGGCTAGATTAACTACGGGTTATATTTGTCTATTGGACCTAAAACCCATTAAGAAAAATCAGTTTTCTCGTTTGTCTACTAGAGGGAAGTGGAACTCGATAAAATTATTGGGAGAATAATTAAATAACATAAGGCCAAACATTTAATTGTAACAATCATTTAACGCGAATCTCTAATAATCCTCTTCTCTATACCTCTCAGATAATCATGTCTAAGAATCCCATAATGTGAATCCTCGACAATAAACTCAATGGCCCTAATTACCTAGATTGGTTGCGTAGTCTTAAGCTTGTGCTAATCGTTGAGGGGCGTCTCTATGTTCTTAACGAGAGACTTCTTGCCACTATACCTGCCAGAACGACTGATGCTGAAAAGGAAACTTATGAAGCATGGAAGAAAGATGACGCTCATGCTAGGTGTTATATGATAGCCGTCATGGAGCCCGCGCTTGCGAGGAAATATGAGTCTTACATGGATGCTTTCGATATGAAGGCTCATCTCGATAGCATGTATAGTGAGAATATTAGGGCATCGAGGTACGTTGCTACAAAGGAGTTGATCACGACGAGACTGCGGAAGGGACTTCGGTCCACGAGCACTGTCTTAAAATGATCACTCTCCTTGAAAAGCTAGTGAATCTCAATGTCACCCTCCCTGCCGAGTTCTCGTTGGATTTGATCATGTTGTCTCTTGCGAGTTCCTATGAATCGTTCATAGTGAACTTCAACATGAACAAACTAGATCCTCCCTTGGATGAGTTAATGAACATGTTGGTCAGTTTCGAGTTCACCATTAAGAAAGAGAAGTCTGTTCTCGTTGCTGCTACTTTTGGAAAGAAGAGTTCTTCCCAAAAGAAGAGAAAGGAAAGAGTTCCCTTCCCAAACAGCAAGTTCGAAGTGGGTGAAGGTAGTGGGGGCCCCTAAGGCGAAAATCAGCAAACCGTATGGAGATAGATCAAAACCCCGCACAACTTTGGCACGCTAGATTAGGTCATGTCTTTTTAAGAAGGAAGAACGATTTTGTTAATGAATGATTGTTCTCTTTGGAGGACGTGAAATCACTACAAACTTGTGAATCTTTCCTTAAAGGGAAAATGACCAAGTCACCCTACAAAGGGAAAATGGAACGAGCCGAGGGTCTTTTGGATTTGATCCATACAGACGTATGTGATCCACTAAGTGTTAGTGCGAAGGGTGGATACAACTACTTTGCTACCTTTACCGACGATTATTCTAGGTATGGGTACGTGTACTTGATGAAGTACTAGTCTGAAACATTTGAAAAGTTCAAAGATTTTAGACACGAAGTAGAGAAGCAACTCGGACGAAGTATTAAGAAGCTACGATCCGATCGTGGTGGAGAATACTTGAGCATCGAGTTCATTGACTATCTAAAAGAGAATGGAATACAATCTGAATGGACTCCACCTAGAACTCCTCAACTTAATGGAGTTTCCGAACGTAAGAATAGAACTTTATTGGATATGGTTCGATCAATGATGGGCTTCACGAACTTACCGGCATACTTGTGGGGTCATGCACTTCGCACTGGCGCGTATTTGCTGAATAGAGTTAACACCAAAGCAGTTAAATCCACATTCTATGAACTTTGGCATTCCCAGAAACCCAACTACAAACATATTAGGATATGGGGTTGTCCCGCTTATGTGAACCGATTAGTTGGAGACAAGTTGGATAGTAAATCCGACTTGTGCTATTTTGTGGGGTATCCTGAAGACTCAATGGGATACGAATTCTATTATGTCAACGAAGCAAAGACGTTTGTTTCAAGAAATGCCACCTTTTTGGAAAGGGAGTTTCTATCCGATAGAAAAGGCAGCATGATAGAACTTGAAGTAATTGAAGAACCGCAAAGTGAAGTTCAAGCGCAAGAACAAGTAATTGAACCAATACAATAATTCACTAAGATACCTCCTGAACCTACGGTACGTAGATCCGAAAGAGTTCGGAAAATGCCGGATAGGTTATTCCTCCTCGAAAATGAAGAAGATCATGTTGATCTTGGACAAGATCCAAGAAAATACAATGAGGCCGTATCGGATGCGGACATGGGACATTGGCTAACTGCCATGAAATCCGAAATGGACTTCATGTACTCCAACAAGGTGTGGACCTTGGTAGATCCACCTTGGGGAATTGTTCCTATAGGCTGCAAGTGGATCTATAAGAAGAAAATTGGAGTGGATGGAAAGGTATCGACCTATAAAGCTAGATTGGTAGCGAAAGGATATACTCAAAGGCAAGGTGTTGACTATGAGGAAACCGTTTCACCAGTCGCGATGCTGAAATCCATTAGGATTTTGTTGGCCATAGCTGCATGGTACGACTACGAGATATGGCAAATGGATGTGAAGACCGCCTTCCTTAATGGAGACATTGATGAAGAAATTTACATGGCGCAGTCGGAAGGCTTCATATCTTCTGCAAGTGAGCAAAAGGTTTGCAAGCTCCAGCGATCCATTTATGGATTGAAACAAGCATCCCGTAGATAGAACATTAGGTTCGACTCAACTATCAAAGAGTTTGATTTTGAGGAATCCGGAAGAACCTTGTGTATACAAGAAGGTTAGTGGGAGAACAGTGATATTTTTAGTGCTTTATGTTGATGACATTCTACTCATTAGGAATGACGTAGGTGTTAGGATAGTAGACAAAAAGTTTCGCTTTTAGCTACATAATTTTATTATTGAATTAATAAAATTGTATATTATCATTTTATGACAATCTGCACTAAGGTATTTAATACATTTAATTGATTTTTTGTCAATTAATTAAAAACATAAGTCTAATATTCTAATACTATTCGAGATGGTGTGCTACGGCGCACAGAAATATCATTTCGAAAGTTCGTTTAGAATATAAAGATAAACGTTCACAATCTAGATGGAAATGGACTAACCATTGGTAAAAGATTGTAGCATAATATTTAAGTGATTGGTCTTGGTCACAGTAAATAGCGAATAACTTTTGTAGTTATTGTTTTGACTTATTGTGCTAGCACACCCGACATGTGTTGAACCGGACAAAGTGAAATAATTGTTTCATCACTGTTCAAAATGAAACTGTATTATTTCTAGTTGACAGTATGTCACTTCCTCTCTTAATCCCTAGATAATTAATGACATATTTAATTGATGATCTCTACTTTGATGTCACAATGGGAGAGATTCCTATATTGAGTCAAATGGCCCCAGTGCGTTGGGTAGAGACATTAAGAATTAATAGGTGGAAATTAACTATCGAAAGGAATCCACATCTCTGAAATATGGGATTGATAATAACCCTTGAGTAGCTTATAAGATTTGTTTATGCCAAGTCCTGGCCAGATGGATTTCGTATCCGGCATACTCAAATAAGTTAAGCGGGTAAGACTCATGAAAAGAAACCATTTGATTTATTTAGCAGTGAATAAATTATTTAGTGGTTATAAGATATGTTAATGTGGGGAGAATCTAAGTAATGATCGACCGGAACTCAAATTTAATATTTGAGAATATAACGGGAGTTCAATAATTATTTGGTAGTGGAAAATAAATAATTATTTAATGATTAATTAAATGAATTCTTTTAAGAGCTTGGATTTAATTAATTATTAGTTGCCCGATTTATGTTTTCTCCTTTAGTCCCTATTGTAGCCCGTTGGATTTTCTAATTAATCGAGAAAATAAATTTCAACCAATATTATATTATATTTTGGAATTAATATTGCCGAAAATTAAGTTCCCATAGGACTGCAACTTTCAACTATATAGAGTTATAGAAGGAGTGGGATTTGTTTCCATGTAATCCTCTCTATGTGGGACTCTAATTCCTTGTATATAACAGAGATTAGGTTGATGAGAGATAAGTTTTTTTGGCTACACGCCTATTCACATTCTGGGAAAGCAGATATTTTCCTCTTCTTCTTTTCTCTCTTAGTTTCTCGATTATAGATTTAGATTTCTTCAAGTACAAGTCCACCCTTGTAGAATAATTATTAATCCGTGATATACAATAGAAGATTATAGGGTTTTAGAGCAAACATTTATTCCCGACTGAATTTTCTGAGCAGTCCTGCGAACAAATTCTTCATAAATCAACCGTTTGTCCGGTTGGCTATAAATTTAAACTGTAGCTTCCTAACCCATTGAACTATAATCCGTCCGAAGGGTTTCTTAATCGGATCAACCATCTCGAAGGGTTTCTTAATCGGATCAACCATCTCGGAGAAATCGGTGAAGGAAGAGGACTGGAAATTTCTGGACAGCAGCTATTACGAAGGTTGAAGGCTTGACGTGGATCCTCGTTCGTCCGCTCTCGCGAAAGCTGTAAGTTTCCAGATTAGATTTATTCCGCTTTAAACGAATCTAATCAAAGCATGTTCATGAAATTAAATCCTGGGCTTCACATCCCAACAATTGGTATCAGAGCTTCTTTGATTAATTCGTTTGAGGTTCACATGTTGTCCAAAATTGCATGAAACGGAAAATTCATATGTTGCAAGTAGCGTTTTGTTTCTGACTTTGTTTTGCAGAATAGAAAATCCGCTATTATGGTTATGAATATTTTATTTATGTTTTATGTGAATGCATCCCACTGCCTCGTGAGTGGTTACTTGTCGGTTTTAATTTCCATCGCGTGATTCTGATGGAAGATCGTATGCCTACGATATTTTTATTTTTTGTAATTTTTCTAGAGGAGTTTTAGATAGAAATTACATAGATAGAATAGAACAGATTTTTGTTCTCGGAATTGTTTGCGCGACTGTGCCGTGTCTGTTATCACGGCATTTTCCACCGTTGGATTGAGCTGAATGTTTTTTCTGGAGGTTCCTAACTCCTTGGCGTAGTGTTTGACCGTTCGGATCGTGAATCGTAGTTACTCAGATAGAGATATAAATTTCAGAACAAGGCCGGAAATTCCAGGACAATACCAGAATTATCAACCGCGCGGGGTCTCGACATCGGGCAGCGGGCAGCGGCTCCGGGTAGCCTGGAATTCGAGAATTCTAGATTTTACGGGGACTTTTGGACTTCCTTATTTTAAGGAGTCTAAATCCGGGAGTCCCAACTTAACCATAATAGCGGAAAATGAAATTGCTTTATTTAATATTTTTATGGTTGATGTGTGCTTATATTTGTTATAAGCATGATTGCATGCATTATTCATGTTTATTATATTTGGGCTTAATTTGTTTATGTGACACCCATGACATATAATTGGACAACATGAAATTTGGACATGCATAAATTTGCATTTAATTTACTATGTTCATGTTCATCTATGTTTATTATATATGGTTATAAATGTTTTTATGTGATACCATGGATTATAATTATATAACATAGATGACAGTGTTGAACATGATAAATTTATCATGATTCGTAGTTTTTCTATGTTTGTTATATAGGATGATTAATTTGTGTATTAATAGGATCCCATGAGATATATATCTAGAGAACATAGAAATAGAACACACTCAATAAATGCCCATAGTATTACTATGATTAATTATATTGGACATCGTCATAGATTTTTTATAATATAATTGATTATGAGAAAGGAGATTTATCGAATTTCGCTCCCACTCCGGGCATAATTAATTATAGACATTATCTAGAAAAATCTCCTATATGGATAATTTCGAATTGATTATGACTATACATTATTTTCTCCATGTAGTGGAAAATATATATCATAGAATAATTAATTTTAAATTAATTGATAGTCCAAAGACATATAATTAGAGAATCTAGAAATTGAGCATGGTAATCATTTTCATAGATTCCCTCATGAAAAATAATTTTAAAAATATTAAGTGTATCTGGGAGTTTATTACGTATATATCCTAAGGTCTCCATCATAGGCTTTAAGATAAATTAATTAATTATGAAAAAGGAGATTTATCGAATTTCGCTCCCACTTCGGGCACTTTTAATTATAGACTTATCTAGAAAAGTCTCCTAACGGATAATTATTAAAGAAATTGTAGTGATATGTTTGTCTCACTCCGAGTCGACGGATATCATAGAACAATTGATTTAAAGATGACTTGATGGTTAAACACTTAACAATATAATATAATTATAACTATACTTCACTCCGAAGTCCCTGTTATATTTTATTGGACCAAAGTAACCGACTATTTAATTTTATTTTCGAAGACCGCCGAATTGGAATGATAATAAAATTAAAGATGGTTTACATGTGTATGTATTGAAAACTTGTAGTTTGTCTACACTCCGTAGCCTACCGGTTCCTCATAGTGATGGATTGTCGGTTGATTTCAAAATTTGATTTGAGGGAGCCATTTTAAGTGACAATCTAGAGTTCTTAAGGATGCTCTTCTTGTTAGTTTAAAACTGTTTGTTTGATTCTCTATCAATTAATTATATATTCCTTAGATCCACTTTGTAGACTCACCTTGCTAGGATTAATCGACCTGTAATAATATATTAAGTACTGCCTTTCGATTGAGGAATTTAAATATGTATTTTAATTGAGGAAATTCGTGAGTTAATAAATGAAGTGAATTTTTGGAAGAAAATTTAGATCTTTATTTATTTTCTTAGGACGATTAATTGGTTCGGTGTTATATATTGAATTTTGGTTCAATATATAGAAACACTACAATAAGCCCATGGCAAGTAGAAAATAATATAATAGTGAATTTCTTTGTAACGTGAGAAATTTAGAACTATGTTTTTATTTTTTGCCATATTAAAAGCCTCTTGAATACATGCATATTTATTTGGATTATTGGTTAGTCTTCATGTTCGAAAGACTATAAGTCTTTTGAAAGTTCATGAACTCTTAGAAACCAAGATCAGTGGAAAACCGAGATCAACATAATCCGAAAGAAATGTATTGAATTTTAATATTTTCAATTGAATAAGAAAAGGATCTTTTCTATTGAAATTATTATGGGGAATTTAAATAGACTTTACTCTCCTCTAGAGATCGAAGAAGACACTTTTAGAAGTCGTATTAAGTCAATCCTTCAATCGTCAGCTAGTAATTAGGCCTTTTGACACTCACATGACACCTATAATAGTAGTGACATTTAATTATGTTCAAATCGAAAGTAGGATTTTATATTTGGAGATTATCATTTTGTGTCTTCCAAATAGAAGGAATTTATTTTCCTTCTATAGGATGGTTCAAAATAAATAGTTTGTTTATTTAATAATGACTTGGTCATTGTGGAAAATAAACAATTTTTTATTTATTTAGACACATTGATTGATAATAAATATATTGAAATCTTTTATTTCCTACACCACTATTATATTCAATGAATAACTCTATTAATTAACCTCAATAAAGTATATATATATATATATATATATTCGTATCGCATCCATGACATGATTATTTGATATTTACAAGAGTTTGGATTTTACTTTAAATATAATTTTGAGACTGATTTACAATGGGCCTTTACGGTTCATGAAAAGTGAAGGCACTACCAGTCTAAGAATTTTATTTGGAAAGTAAAAGAACCATGTGCCCGGTTGATGGGCCTAGTGTAAATAAGATCAAATAGTTTTTGGATTTATTTTATTCTATAGTTTGTGGATCTACAAATACCCTAGTCAAAGTAGTTTTGAGTAGTTCATCTCATTTTTTGATGATATCTCGAGACATAGATATATTCATATTATGCGACATACATCTGAGGTCTTAAAGAAATTAAAGACAGTGAGAGATAAGCATTTGAAGAAATATGTCAAGTCATTTGATATGGCGAAACTTTATGCGTATAAGTTATTGAACATTTTGGTTAAACTAAGGATTTGTCCTAGATATGTTTGTACCAAATTGAACCACAATAGAATATAATTTAGCGACGAAAATAATTAATACTTATTGAAGGCGGTTTAATCTATAGTGATTTATTGAGTATTATTTATTTTTCTAATATATACATTCGAGACGGTTATTTATTTAAGAACTTAAGATCTTCTAAGTTTGTATCCAATGACTCTTGCCGAATTAAAGATTGTTTAAATGTATAATCGGTGTAGTATTCAGAACTGGAGTCAGTTAGCATTTATGCTTCGGGAGAACACGGTTGATAGAAGATAATTTAGAAATAAATGTCTCTTGTATGGAATAGTAAGAGAAAAATAATAGTGGTCCATTTTGATTCCTAGAGTTAAGAAAATATTGATTTGTATCAATGTTGGATTCTTAAAGGAAGATCATGTTTTGGACTACATAGCCTAATGACGAAGTTTTTAAGGAAGTTTGATTGTCTTAGTCTTCTAGTATACCCTAAATACGTTAAGAGTTTCGCTTGTGTTCTAGTATAGAAATTCGAATGCCACTTTCCAGTGGGAGAAATTTAAGTTACTAGTGTTACATTTAAAGTGATTTGTCCTAGTGGGAGGATTTATAATGAAACCATAAGATTGTATGTTTATAGAATGTTAGTGATAACAAGATTCTTGATGAACATATAATTCCTTCCTACAACTATGAATGAATGCCCATTTCTCTAGATGCAAGAAATTGGTTTAGTGCTATAAGAATCCAAAGTCAAAATGATTACGCAGAGAAAAGTGAAAACCTTTTAAAAGGTTAGGTTTAAAGTAAGAAGGTTATGTCGGAAAGAAATAAATCGACTACGAGGAAACCTTCTAGCTAGTATCCACACTTTAGTCTATTCAAATTCCTAAAATCTGTCAGTGCCTTGTTTTAAATTCGGTAGATGGATGTCAAGATTTCGTATCTCTTGACGAGTGCATTTCACGATGCAAATTAAATGGATTTTAGCTTAGAGCCTTATGCATTGTAATGCAAACTTAATAAATTCATTTTTGAATTTAAGCAAAGTGCGCATATCATGTTATATTTAGATTGATCATAGAATCAATGTTTTGATTTTGATTAGCAATCTAGATATATTACATTTTGTAACGGAAGCGTGGTGAAAGTCTTAAAAGACGTATTAAATAATAATTTCCTTTTAGAAAATAATTTGGAAATTATTTAGGTAAGGGTATTGTTTTTCAAGTCAAATCAATATAGATAACTTGAGTGAAACTTGTTATGTCGTTTGGATCATTTTATACGATCTATGAAATAGGACATTAAGTTGTCCGAAAAAAGAATTGTTTCTTTCAGGCACGGAGTCACTCTATCGAGAAATTATTGTCTTTGAACATGTAATGCGATAGAGATGTTGAAGGCAATTCCTTATTGTAAAGGAAGCCTTGCATATGGTATAGTAAATAATTAAATTCAAGGTTTGTTTTGCATCTTGCATAGTTAGCAAATGTAAATTTATTTTGAGGCTAGTATGTTAGACAACAGTAAAATATAATCTTAAGTATTCAAGGATACAAGATTATATACTAGTTTACTAGGCGGATAGTCTTGGTACGACTGAATAATTAATGGTCGATTAATAGTAATTTTTATTTATGTTATCACTGTGGGAGATTTATTTTCTTAAGTGAAAACGTATAATAGGAGGTTTAAGCAATTCTGCGATGCATATTCTGCTAGATATACAATGTGTGCTTTTACATCGGATGATGGCCCCATAGATATGTTCTATGGATGGGTTAGAGATGTTGAGCTACGAGTCTTTGAGTCTAAGTGGGAGATGGTTAGGATAGTAGACAAAAAGTCTCGCTTTTAGCTACATAATTTTATTATTGAATTAATAAAATTGTATATTATCATTTTATGAGAATCTGCACTAAGGTACTTACAGCATTTAATCGATTTTTTTTCAATTAATTAAAAGCATAAGTCTAATATTCTTATAGTATTCGAGATGGTGTGCTACGGCGCATATAAAGATCATTTCGAAAGTTCGTTTAGAATATAAAGATGGAAATGGACTAACCATTGGTAAAAGATTGTAGCATAATATTTAAGTGATTGGTCTTGATCACAGTAAACAGCGAATAACTTTTGTAGTTATTGTTTTGACTTATTTCTAGTTGACAGTAAATTACTTCCTCTCTTAATCCCTAGAAAATTAACGTACATATTTAATTGATGATCACTACTTTGATGTCACAATGGGAGAGATTCCTACATTGAGTCAAATGGCCCCGGTGCGTTGGGCAGAGACATTAAGAATTAATAGGTGGAAGTTAATTATCGAAAGGAATCCACATCTTTGTAATATGGGATTGATAATAACCCTTGAATAGCTTATAAGATTTGTTTATGCCAAGTCCTGGCCAGGTGGATTTCGTATCCGGCATACTCAAATAAGTTAAGCAGGTAAGATTCATGAAAAGAAACAATTTAATTTATTTAGCAGTGAATAAATTATTTAGTGGTTATAAGATATCTTAATGTGGGGAGAATCTAAGTAATGATCGACCGGAGCTCGAATGTAATATTTGAGAATATAAACGGGAGTTCAATAATTATTTGGAAGTGGAAAATAAATAATTATTTAATGATTAATTAAATAAATTCTTTTAAGACTTTGGATTTAATTAATTATTAGTTGCCCGATTTATGTTTTCTCCTTTAGTCCTTATTGTAGCCCGTTGGACTTTCTAATTAATCGAGAAAATAAAGTTCAACCAATATTATATATAGGAATTAATATAGCCGAAAATTAAGTTCCCATAGGACTGCAAGTTTCGACTATATAGAGTTATAGAAGGAGTGGGATTTGTTTCCATTTAATCCTCTCTATGTGAGACTCTAATTCCTTGTGCTATATATAATAGAGATTAGGTTGATGAGAGATAAGTTTTCTTGGCTACACGCCTATTCACGTTCTGGGAAAGAAGATATTTTTCTCTGCTTCTTTTCTCTCTTCGTTTCTCGATTATAGATTTAGATTTCTTCAATTACAAGTCCACCCTTGTAGAATAATTATTAATCCGGGACATACAATAGAAGATTATAGGTTTTTAGAGCAAACATTTATTCCCGACCGAATTTTCTGAGCAGTCCTGTGAAGAAATTTACTATAAATCAACCGTTTGTCCGATTGGCTAGAAATTTATACAATAGCTTCCTAACCCGCAGAACTATAATCAGAATGAAGGGTTTCTTAATCGGATCAACCATTTTGGAGATTTAGGTGAAGGAAGAGGACTGGAAATTTCTGGACAGCAGCTTTTACGAAGGTTGAAGGCTTGACGTGGATCCTCGTTCGTCCGCTCTCGCAAAAATTGGAAGTTGCTAGATTAGATTTATTCCGCTTTAAACGAATCTAATCAAAGCATGTTAATGAAATTTAAACCGGCTTATCTAGAACCTCTTGCGAATTTTCATTGAATCCTGGGCTTCACATCCCAACAGTAGGAATGTTGCTACAAACGAAAGCATGGTTGTCCACACGTTTCTCGATGAAGGATTTGGGAGAAGCATCTTATGTATTAGGAATACGCATCTATAGAGATAGAGCAAGGAAGATGCTTGGCTTATCCCAAAGCCTGTACATAGACACCGTTATGAAAAGGTTTAGCATTGAAGAATCGAAGAAGAGATTCTTGCCAATGTCCCATGGGGTTCGTCTCTCGAAATCTATGTGTCCGCAAACACATAGTGAAATCGAGGAGATGAAAAGGACACCTTATGCTTCTGCTATAGGAAGCATAATGTATGGCATGCTATGTACGAGACCCGATATTGCGTATGCTGTGAATGTCACCAGCCGATATCAGTCTAACCCCAGCCCGGCTCACTGGAAGGCCGTGAAAGATATCCTCAAGTACTTACGAAGGACTAAGGATATATTTTTGGTTTATGGGGGTGCCGAGTTGAAATTAGAGGGCTTCACCGACTCTAGTTTTCAATCGGATGTGGATGACTCAAAGTCGAACTCGGGATTTATATTCACGCTTAATGGTGGTGCCGTGTGTTGGAAGAGTTCCAAGCCGGCACGACGGCTGATTCCACTACCGAAGCTGAAAACATTGCAGCGTCCGAAGCTGCAAATAAAGGGACTTGGATAAGGAAGTTCATCCAAGAGTTGGGTGTCATTCCTAATGCTAATGATCCAGTACCGTTGTACTGTGATAACACCCGAGCCTTGGCGCAAGATAAGGAGCCGAGATCTCATCATAAGTCCAAGCATATTCTGAGAAAGTATCATGTGATCCGTGAGATCATTGATAGAGGGGAAGTTAAAGTAGAACGAGTCACCTCGGAAGAGAAAGTTACAGACCCCTTCAAGAAGCCTTTACAAAGATCAGTCCAGGAGAAACATCGAGAGTCGATGGGATTGCGATTCATGGGTAGTTGGCTTTAGGTCAAGTGGGAGATTGTGAGAGTAGGTGACCAGCAAGCCAACATGTGGTTGTGGTCTTTCGTATTTATTATGGTAATAAACGAACCTTTTTTTCGTATTAATGATAAAACACCTTGGCATTCTATATCTTTTTCCCTTCGTCATAAGTACTAGTAATTGATCGTTAGGATCGTGAGATATTTACTTAAGTATTATAACTGTTAAATGTGTTCCTAGTCGAAGGGTTACGCCAGCAATGAGGATATCGGCCTTTCTCATTAAGGGACTAGCAGTTAGTGTATGTGTACTGCATGTCATCAGTAAACGGTATTGTGATATCAGCATGCATAAGTGGGTGCTCGTAAGTTGACGAGTTCACTGAACTCCCTTACCCTAGAAATCTCTAAGTGGTTCCCAATGATCGAGTAGAGATATCTATAGTATAGTTGTACACAATTAGTCTTTATGACCTAGACATCACCGTGACTTCACTAGAGGACCAGCTGTATCGTGACCTGTCCCTGAGTTCAACCGAGGACCACCCCAAGGGCAAGTGTTCGTGAAGTCCGAAATCTAGTGGGAGGTCTGTGCATTGTAGTCGGGGATTCGATCGCTAGAATAGTCTTAGATGACCTGTGTGTTCTTATAGTTTGTAATCTCTCTAAGTCTCTGGCCATAGCTGACTAAGTGATGATTAGAGAATTCGATTTTATAAGTCATGCACGTAACGATTACAACACTTAGAACGATCGCACCGTCATTGAACAGATAAAGAGGTATCGATGAACCAATGCCTCTAGTTCAATCGGGACATATGAATCGAAGGGATCGTACTGTACGGTAACTATATCTGAAGGTTCTTGCAGGCACTTCGTTTGTATCTAGGGAATCATGACGCGTAGTTGCTAGACGTCAATCTTGATTCGTTGGGTGATTAAAGTGAAACGAGTTTCATCTTAATCGTAACTCTAAGGTCGAGTTTTGACCACAAAGGGTTGTGGGCCCACGGCTAGCTTACACCTGAACCATCGAGGGTCACACTGCTCGTGCACATGAGATCTTTGAATAAACGGTCAGAGATAAAATTAGTTTATCTTTGCATGACTGGAAGTTAATATGATTGGGTCCAACATTCCTAATTTGGAATTATGAATGAAAATAAGAAAAAGGAAAAGAATAGGCGAATATCTTAGTGAACTTTCTAAATCGGAAAGTTTCCAAATTTAGAAAGTGCACTGAATTAGGGTTTCCACTTTTGGAAAGTTGGAAACGAGAGTTGGCACTCGTAATGACGAGGACATTACAATGATTCCGAAAATGTAATGGTTACAATTTTCCGATCATTGAATTGAGAGAAACGAGCGAATAAAAGACTAACGAACTTAAGCTCTTGGCCCCGGTCCAACTTAAGCCTGTTAGGGCTTTTATGCAAGACACTATAAATACTTGATTTATAGGTCTTTCACCAACATAACACACGAAAAAAAACCCTAGCCGCTCCACTCTCTCTCTCGGCCATCTTCTCCCGCGGCCACCACCGCCGTCGCCGCTGCCAACTCGTTGGAATCGGCCACCCCTTGGCCGATCCCTTTGGTAATTCTTTCCTTCTTTCTATTCTTCCGTTTTTTTAACTATTAGGTATCTAGTGCCACGTATTTAGTAGATCGAAGTATAGGAGGCGAAATCCGAGAGGAGGAAGATCGAAGAATCGAATATGCGAGACGGCAATTCTGAAAAACTGCTCTCGGATTTTATGCGCTGTCCAGCGAGAAAATTCGCCGTAAATCAACCGGTGATCGGATGGACGTTAAATTTCGACAAAAGCTTCATAACTCATAACTCTACAATTTTCCGGAAACAATTTTCCATCCAGTAAATAAGCATGGAGATATTGAATGAGAATAAGAAAAGGAAAATAATAGGCGAACATCTGAGTGAACTTTCTAAATCGGGAAGTTTCCAAATTTAGAAAGTGCAGTGAATTAGGGTTTCCACTTTTGGAAAGTTGGAAATCGAGTTGGCACTCGTAATGACGAGGACATTACAATGATTCCGAAAATGTAATCGTTTCAATTTTCCGATCATTGAATTGAAAGAGACGAGCGAATAAAAGACTAACGAACTTAAGTTGTTTGGCCGGTCCAACTTAAGCCCGTTAGGGCTTTTATGCAAGACACTATAAATACTTGATTTATCGGTCTTGCAACAACATAACACACGAAAAAAACCCTAGCGGCTCCACTCTCTCTCTCTCGGCCACCTTCTCCCGCGGCCACCACTGCCGTCGCCGCCGCCAACTCGCCGGAATCGCCACCCCTTGGCCGATCCCTTTGGTAATTCTTTCCTTCTTTCTATTCTTCAGTTTTTCTAACTATTACGTGTCTAGTGCCACATATTTAGTAGATCGAGGTATACGAGGTGAAATCCGAGAGGAGGAAGATCGAAGAATCGAAGATGCGAGAAGGCAATTCTGAAAAACTGCTCTCGGATTTTCTGCGCTGTCCAGCGAAAAAATTCGCCATAAATCAATCAGTGATCGGATGGACGTGACATTTTGACAGAAGCTTAACGAGTCATATATCTATGATCTTCCTGAAGGAATTGTCCATCCACTAAATAAGCATGGAGATATTGAAGTCGGAGAAAAGCTGTAATTTCAGATCAGCAAACAGGTTGGATCAATAGGAGTGGGAAGAGCAGCTAGCCATCTTCTCGAGTCTTCGTTCGATTCACGATTCAAGGACAGCGCATGAATCACACGCGCCGCCGTAGCTCGGATCATTGCCGTCGCTGCATCGCCATTGCTGCCCCAGATTGCACGGATTGGTTTCCGTGGCAATCTTGCATCGACTCGTGCGCCTACCTCACGCTTCAAGAGGTAATAATTCGAATCCGTGTTCATTCGAGTAGTTTTTATTTAAATTAAATATGCATGTTCGTTAGTAAGCAAACTTGTATGATTTTATGTGACTACATGAAATTGTTTAAATTACTGCGAGCATGATTATTTGATTTAAACGCGGGCATGCTAGTTGATTTAATTTCGATTAAGTAATTAAGCATGTATGTTGTTTTTAATTTCGCTGGAAGCGCAAAGGTACGCAATTAATTGAATTCCATTATCGGGCATGTATTTATGTGTTTTAAATTTGTTTAAATCGCATAAAAAAATTATTTTCCGCTGCGTACACGTGTCTGATTCCCAATAAAGAATTTGGGTGGGTACATGTTTGAATTGTATTCTACATATACTTTTTATTATTTCATGGATAGGATAATGGATGTAAAGGTTAGATGTTTTCATTCATCTATAAATTCATACAACACCTTTTCCCCATTTATTTGTTGGCGATTAACCAAACGTAAAATTCATTTTGTATATTAATATCGATTGTTGTGGTTTTGTCCGATGATGGTGCTACTCAGACTTCAAGCAATGACCATTGGAGAACATCTTAATCGAGAAGGACTAAGTGCCAAGTGGCATAATATTTCTTAGAATTCAAAGACATTTTGTTATTAGGCTTTAGAAGATTTTAAATTTGATAAGGGCTTAAAATTCTTATCTATATATTGCTTGGGAAACATACTATTTATAGGATCAATGACATTTTTTTCTTATATTATTTTAAAAATCTATTATTCCTGATTATAGTCAAATGATGATTGATATGTGCATTTAAACCTACATTTTTAAAAGATCATGTCACTGGTCATGGGCTTAGAATTCTTTTACAAGCCCAAATTCATCAGTTTGCGTGAGGCTTATGAGTTAGTATGCATCAATTTGAGAATGAAAAGTAATATTTGGCAACAAAATTCATTTTTTTCTTTTAAAATATATCTTTGCCCCTATCACCCACTCCTGTTTTTTTCTTACAAAATATAAAATATATTTTTTTAATTGAAAGCGTGAGAATTTAAAGAGCCTACCTCAGTATTTGAACAAATTGTCACGGTTTCCTCAAATGTTAAAAAATGTTGAGAACAACGGAGCAAGAAATGACAAGTGATGATATGTTGGAATTTAGCAAGGGACTCCACATGTTTACTTTATGATATTAATGCCTCAAGTTCGATTCTTCAATTGTAAAACTATTGTTAATTGTATTGATCAAGTTCTAAATATTATATAACTATTTATACACATTTTTTTATGATGTAATGTTTTCTCAATTATTTAATTTCAGCATATTAAGTTTTATATAATTATTTTCTTTAATTTTTAAATGGTACCTCGTGCAACGCACATGGTTAGTTTTATCCAATAAACCTAGTTTGCCCTCACATCTTTTATTTTTAAGATCTCTAATTACGTGAAACCCTATTTCTCTTCTTTTCTTCCTTTTTTCTCTCCACTCCGCCATAGTTCGTTTGTCCGCACCACGTTGCCCCACCCCACCCCACCCCACCCCACCCCCACGATTTCGCCTCCACTTGTCACGACCCTGGTGCCCCAGCCACTAGCCACTCCTTTTCATTGGTCTTTTATTCAAGGAAATGAATATTTACAATTATATATTGATTGTTTTAAGAATCGAAAAGATAGGGAAGTAGTAACCCATGAATTGATGATTTTCATAGTTTAATTTGTGGTCTTCGTGGGTGATTTTGTGGTGTCTCCGTAGTTGAATTGGTTAAATCAATCACAGAGACGTGATTTATGAAGAACTGTGTCGTGTTGAAGAGTCGGGTATGAATGTGAATTGGAGAAGATCGTGTTTTTTGTAGATGTATTTGCTTAATTTTATACTAGTTTTGCTGCAATCGAGGGTGTTTTTTTATAGTTTCAATATATTTGTAGTTGTTATAGATAATTTTGTAGTTTTCTTAAAAATTTTGTAGTTGATTTCGAGAATTTTATATTTGATTTTGATCTTTTGCAGTTGATTTTGTTAATTTGTAGTTGTTATATTTTGGTAAACTTGAATTTGGAATCAACTATTTTATGTAGTTATTTTAAAGTTTTTTATAGTTGATTCAGAAAAAAATAACCAAAAACATAGTTGTTTTTCGTCATTTTGCAGTTCACTTCAGTTTTTGTAGTTGTTTACGATAATTTTATAGTTGATTATGAAAAATATGAAAAAAATTTGAAAACAAAAAATTGTAGTTAATTAAGGAAATATTATAGTTGATTTCAGAAATATTTTAGTTGATTTCGGAAATATTGTAGCTGATTTCAGAATTTGTTTAATTAATTTTGGTAAAAAAGACTGATCTTTTTTTAATTCCTTTTATTTTTTAATTTTTAAAAAATAAATAAATGAAAAAAAAAGAACACTTAGATAGTGGGTAATGGATAATGAATAGATCTAGAGAGAGGGGGTAATGGATAATGAATAGATCTAGAGAGAGGGTACACATGTAAATAAAAGAATGTATGGGTCTATCAGAAATAAGTGAAAAGGAGTTGAATCCATCCTTATTTAAAAAATGCTAGAGCGGGTTCTCACTAATAGCTCTTTTAAAAATAGATCTTAAATGGCCTACAACAGTTATTTTTTTTTCTTTTAAATATCATTTTATAAAAATTATCAATTTCGAAGAACTTATAATCTCTTAAACATCGTATAAGCTCTTTTTAACACCCTCGTATTTTAAAGGGCACATTATAAATAAGCACATCAAGGGATACTTAAAGGGTGTTTGGCTAAGCTTATAAGATGTTAAAAAGAGCTTATAAGATGTTTTAAAGTTTATAAGCTCTTTCAAAGTGTTTGGCAAATTTTTAGAAAAAGATCTTAATTTTTTTTTAAATAAGCTGCTCGAGAGCAAATAAGATATTTTAAAAAAAATACCTCTACCCCACCTTTTTATTTAAGATCTTATAATGAATAAAAATAGGAAATACGCTCATTATCCAAACACTTTAAGAATTAATCCTAAAAATAAGATGTAACAACTTATCAGCTCTAAAACATCTTACCTAGACAAAAAACTCTTTTACAAAAAACTCCACCCATTGTCCAGAGGTGTGTAAAAGACTAAAATATTCAATTTTGACCCAAGTTTCATAAATTATTCAATTTTGACCCAAAACTCAATTTTGACCCAAGTTTCATAAATTATTCAATTTTGACCCAAAACTCAATTTTGAGTACAACTTCGCGCGTCGCCGCCGTTGACCTTCTTGTTTTTATTTTCTACTGCCGCTGACCGGCGGTCAATGCCGGTCTCCGGCGTCGTTGAATTTTTTTTTATTTTTTATTTTTTTTTTCTTTTTCTTTAACATATTTTTGCCCTGTTTAAACATAAATAATGTTGTGGTTGACATCCATATTAACTATATTAATGTTAAACACAATAATATTAACTATACTACAGTTTAATATAACAATATTTATATATTAATCTCTAGCACAGTCATATTAACACAACAAATTCATTATGATTGTGTAATATAGTAATATTAATATGTTGACCGTTCATCAAAGATAAACATAATAAAAAGCCAAAGAATTAATATGGATATGGTTGACAGTAATATTAATGTCATCCACAGTAATATTACTGTAACAAACAGTAATATTACCGTCAACCACTGTAATATTATTGTGTTTACAATCATATTACGATAGTAGACAATTATATTATTCCGTTAATCCGTCAACAACTCAAACAAAACAAAAAAGTTAAAAATTAAATAATACTGATGTAATTGACATTAATATTATTGTGTTTACAGTTATTTAACGTTAACGACAGTAATATAATTACGTTGACTTGAACATATCAAATAAAATAAATAAATAAAAATGCCAAAAAAATAATAAAATTGTCGCTGACTATAATTGTACTGTCAATGACAGTACAATTACATAAATATACTGTCTACGACAGTATAATTACTGTTAATGATAATACAATTATGGTCAACGTTTAGCGGCAGACGTAAAAAAAATGAATAAAAATTTTAGGGAAAAAAAACACTAAAAAAAGTCAACGCTGGAAACAAGCGACGGAAAAAACAGATAGAAAAAAGAAAAAAAAGGTCAACGCCGGAAACCGCAGGTGGAAAAAAAAAATCTAAAAAGTCAACGCCGGAATTGGTGGCCAGAAAATAATTTCAGAAAATAATTGTCATATACATTAATTTTTTCTTTATTTATAATACAGATTAAAGGGATGGACTTATTGACGAAAGAGATATAACCCTTAAACCTAGAATAATAAATATGTTTGGTTAGGGACTTATGCCCAAAAAACTCTTATTTTAAACAACTGATAAGTTCTTACACCAGATAATATCTTTTAAGAGCCGATCGATATGCTGTTACATCTTATTTGTTGAATTAATTTTTAAAGTGTTCGAATACTTATTTTATCTGCTATTTTTACTCATTATAAGATATATTGTTACTCATTATAATATCTTAAATAAAAAAGTGAGATAGATGTACTTTTTAAAATGATCTTATTTGCTCAACAACGATTTATTTTAAAAAAAAGTTAAAATTTTCTTTTTAAATTTACCAAACACTATAGAAGAACTTATAAGCCTGAAAATATTTTATAAGTCTTTTGACATCTTATAAGTCAAGCCAAACACCGGTTTTCCTTTTCCACTATAACCCACTTTTTTTTTTTATATTTTTATTTTTTTAATGAAATACTAATAAGATGTGGTTGATTAAAATAGCACATACTTACATTATTTTGAATGAAAAATATGTAATGGGCCCAACTCAACATTATTCAATTCGGCTCTCCCACGATTAATTTGATCCAAAAAGAAAAGAGAAAAAATAAGCCCAACAGCAAGACTAATGAAATTCATAGAGAAGTTATTAATTTCCCGTCTATTTTAGGGCGGTGATAAATGCTTAACGAGTTTTAGTAAATGTAGGACATTTTATTTTAAAAGTAAAAATTTAATATATATTTCTTTTGTTTTGTGAAATTCCTTTTGTTAGAAGTTTTCAACGACATTATTTTTGGAGAGTATCACTCGAACAATTTTAGTAAACGTATACACTTTATTCAAAAATTCAATATCTAATATATCCCATCTTATCATTTTCAAACAATTTTTATATAGTATCCATCGATATTATTTTGGTAGAATATCACACCATTAATCATTATTAATTACCAAGAACATGGATTTATCGGTTTTGGAGAATGATACGTTGAAAGTAAGGGTAAAAATTTAGCTATACTCAATATCGAATGTGAAAAGAAAAAAAAAGAGTTTTCTTCAGATGTATTTGAGGCTGGAAATTGTAGATAATAAATATAATTTTTTTTAAGGTTTAACCTAATTGGTATTCTTATATATATATATATATATATATATATATATATATATATATATATATATATATATATATATATTGACATAAACATTGAGATTAAATTACGAATTAATGACCTAAATAAATTGGTTATTAATTCAGATCTCGATTAAAATATTTGGGCTCATATCAAATTTTTTAGATTAAATTACAAATTAAGAACCCAAAGAAATCGGTTATTAATTTGGATCTCAAATCAAAGCCCGTGATGAATTTGGGCTTTATATCGAAGTCCACACTATATTTGGGCTTCACAAATGTATTATGTGGGTTAATCCGAAATAAACACTAAATTCTTATTTATTCGGGTTACTCATTCGGGTTTATGAAAGCTGGCCCACATGAAGTTGTAAGTGTCCAAGTCCACCGGCCCAAGTTTCAACTCAAGAAACCCTAAATCGAGCCTATAAAAGGAGGTATCAAACACACACAAAGGGACATATACAAGGACACAATCATCAAGCAAGGCGTACATCAAGCACTCAAAAGCTCTCAAGTCTCGAGCTCTTGCCACGACGAAGAACAACAACTGCGGATGTTCTACATCTTCATCAAGGCACCATATCCACAAGACCTAGAAATCCCCAAATCGATTTCTAGATACTCATATCTACTTCCATAAATCAAGGAAGGAATCAAGCTCTCAATTCAAGAACAAGCTTCGGCCCTTGGATTAAATCTAGGAGAAGAATCAGAGGAATCAACAAAGATTGTAATCCATTTCGGTTTTTTTTGATTAAATATATTTATACGCAAAAAGGATCATGAAAACACAAACTACAATCCTAGGACAGTAATACAAATCAACAAACATGAACAAGCACACTCGCTCAAATGGACATGCACAAACATACATGTAACAAAATATGCGCAAAACTGCATTCGCAACAACGTTCTTAAAAACGCGAACTACAATACTAGGACTTTAATACGCATCAACAACAACAACAAAAACACTAGATAAAAAAGAATCAGTAGAGTGTATAAGTAAAACTCTACTGTTACGTGGTTGTTTTTTTGGATTAATTTATATTTCTGTTTAAATTGGTGGATTTGGTATCTTATAGGTATAAATCGAAAATTAGGTGTCCATGAAGCAAAAATGATCAAAGAGTAAGAAAAAATTGCAATTAGGAAAATAAAATCAGATAAGAAGAGAGAATCCCTCAACATCTTTGGTAGTGTCCACGAAGTCGAGCATAACTTTCTCATCCGGACTCCAAATCAACTGGATCCGGCTGCATTAGAAAGCTATTTCAGCTGGCTATAACTCCTATCTAACAGCCAATTTCCAAATTCGGACTCGAACATGGTCAAAATTGGATTCCAAAAGCTGTCATGAAAATACGTACTACAGTTCGAGGACATGAATGCGCATCAAGAAACGTGCACAAAAATACTCCTTATAAAAGATACGTACATACGTAAAAGTACAAAAGCATGCACAAAATTACTCACGCAAAAGTGCATTCGCAAAAAGGATCATGAAAACACAAACTACAATCCTAGGGCATTAATACAAATCAACAAACATGCACAAGCACACTCGCTCAAATGGATATGCACAAACATACATGTAACAAAACATGCGCAAAAGTCCATTCGCAACAACGTTCCTTGAAAATACTAACTACAATACTAGGACTTTAATACACATCAACAAACAACAACAAAAACACTAGATGAAAAAGATACAGTGGAGTGTAGAAATAAAACTCTACGTTTACGTTTACGTGGATTTTATTTTTCGGATTAATTTATATTGTTGTTTTAATTGGTGGATTTGGTATCTTTTAGGTACAAATCGAAAAATAGGTGTCTAGGAAGCAAAAATGATGAAAGAGTAAGAAAAGAGTTGCAATTAGGAAAATAAAATCAAATTAGAAGAGAGAATCCCTCAACATCTTTGGTAGTGTCCACGAAGTCGAGCGTAACTTTCTCATCCGAACTCCAAATCAACTGGTTCCGACGGCATTAGGAAGCTATTTAAGCTGGCTACAGTTCCTGTCTAACGGCAAATTTCCAAATTCGGACTTGAACATGGTCAAAATTGGATTCCAAAAGCGATCATGAAAATATGTACTAAAGTTCGAGGACATGAATGCGCATCAAGAAAATTGCACAAAAACACTCGCTAGAAAAGATACGAACATAAGTAAAAGTACAAAAGCATGCACAAAGGTACTCACGCAAAAGTGCATTCGCAAAAAGGATCATGAAAACACAAACTACAATCCTAGGACAGTAATACAAATCAACAAACATGAACAAGCACACTCGCTCAAATGGACATGCACAAACATACATGTAACAAAACATGCGCAAAAGTGCATTCGCAACAACGTTCTTAAAAACGCGAACTACAATACTAGGACTTTAATACGCATCAACAAACAACAACAAAAACACTAGATAAAAAAGATACATTAGAGTGTATAAGTAAAACTCTACGGTTACGTGGATTTTTTTTCGGATTAATTTATATTTCTGTTTTAATTGGTGCATTTGGTATCTTATAGGTACAAATCGAAAATTAGGTGTACAGGAAGCAAAAATGATCAAAGAGTAAGAAAAAAATTGCAACTAGGAAAATAAAATCAGATAAGAAGAGAGAATCCCTCAACATCTTTGGTAGTGTCCACGAAGTCGAGCATAACTTTCTCATCCGGACACCAAATCAACTGGATCTGGCGGCATAAGAAAGCTATTTCAGCTGGCTATAACTCCTGTCAAACAGCCAATTTCCAAATTCGGACTCGAACATGGTCAAAATTGGAATTCAAAAGCTGTCATGAAAATACGTACTACAGTTCGAGGACATGAATGCGCATCAACAAACGTGCACAAAAATACTCCTTAGAAAATATACGTACATACGTAAAAGTACAAAGGCATGCACAAAATTACTCACGCAAAAGTGCATTCGCAAAAAGGATCATGAAAACACAAACAACAATCCTAGGGCATTAAGACAAATCAACAAACATGCACAAGCACACTCGCTCAAATGGACATGCACAAACATACATGTAACAAACCATGCGCAAAAGTCCATTCGCAACAACGTTCCTTGAAAACACGAACTACAATACTAGGACTTTAATACGCATCAACAAACAACAGCAAAAACACTAGATAAAAAAGATACAGTGGAGTGTAGAAATAAAACTCTACGTTTACGTTTACATGGATTTTGTTTTTCGGATTAATTTATATTGCTCTTTTAATTGGTGGATTTGGTATCTTTTAGGTACAAATCGAAAAATAGGTTTCTAGGAAGCAAAAATGATGAAAGAGTAAGAAAAGAGTTGCAATATGGAAAATAAAATCAAATTAGGAGAGAGAATCCCTCAACATCTTTGGTAGTGTCCACGAAGTCGAGCGTAACTTTCTCATCCGAACTTCAAATCAACTGGTTCTGACGGCATTAGGAAGCTATTTAAGCTGGCTAGAGTTCCTGTCTAACGGCAAATTTCCAAATAAGGACTTGAACATGGTCAAAATTGGATTCCAAAAGCGATCATGAAAATGTGTACTAAAGTTCGAGGACATGAATGCGCATCAAGAAAAGTGCACAAAAACACTCGCTAGAAAAGATACGAACAGAAGTAAAAGTACAAAAGCTTGCACAAAGGTACTCACGCAAAAGTGCATTCGCAAAAAGGATCATGAAAACACAAACTACAATCCTAGGACATTAATGCAAATCAACAAACATGCACAAGCGCACTCGCTCAAATGGACATGCACAAATGTACATGTAAGAAACCATGCGCAAAAGTGCATTCGCAACAACGTTCTTAAAAACACGAACTATAATACTAGGACTTTAATACCCATCAACAAACAACAGCAAAAACACTAGATAAAAAAGATACGGTGGAGTGTACAAACAAAACTCTACGTTTAGGTTTACGTGGATTTTTTTTTGGATTAATTTATATTTCTGTTTTAATTGGTGGATTTGGTATCTTTTAGGTACAAATCGAAAAATAGGTTTCTAGGAAGGAAAAATTATCAAAGAGTAAGAAAAGAGTTGCAATTAGGAAAATAAAATCAAATTAGAAGAGAGAATCCCTCAACAACTTTGCTAGTGTCCAGGAAGTCGAGCGTAACGTTCTCATCCGGAATCCAAATCAACTGGTTCCGGCGGCATTATAAAACTATTTCAACTGGCCACAATTCATGTTTAACGACAAATTTCCAAATTCGGAATCAAACATGGTCAAAATTGGATTCCAAAAGCGATCATGAAAATACATACTACAGTTCGAGGACATGAATGCGCATCAAGAAACGTGCACAAAAACACTCTTTAGAAAAGATACGCACAAACGTTAAAGTACAAAAGGATTCACAAACGTACTCACAGAAAAGTGCATTCGCAAAATGGATCCTGAAAACACAAACTACAATTCTAGGACATTAATGCAAATCAACAAACATGCACAAGCACACTCGCTCAAATGGACATGCACAAACGTACATGTAAGAAAACATGGGCAAAAGCGCATTCGCAACAACGTTCTTAAAAACGCGAACTACAATACTAGGACTTTAATACGCATCAAAAAACAACAGCAAAAACACTAGATAAAAAAAATACAGTGGAGTGTAGAAATAAAACTCTACGTTTACGTTTACGTGGATTTTTTTTCGGATTTATTTTTATTGTTGTTTTAATTGGTGGATTTGGTATCTTATAGGTACCAATCGAAAATTAGGTGTCCAGGAAGCAAAAATGACAAAGAGTAAGAAAAGAGTTGCAGTTACGAAAATAAAATCAGATTAGAAGAGGGAATCCCCGAACATCTTTGGTAGTGTCCAAGAAGTCGAGCATAACGTTCTCATCCGGAATCCAAATCAACTGGTTCCGACGACATTAGAAAGCTATTTCGGTTGGCTACAAATCCTATTTAACGGCAAATTTTTCGGACTCGAACATGGTTAAAATTGGATTCCAAAAGCGATCATGAAAATACGTACTACAGTTCAAGGACATGAATGCGCATCAAGAAACGTGCACAAAAACACTCTTTAGAAAAGAGACGCACATACGTAAAAGTTCAAAAGCATGCACAAAAGTACTCACGCAAAAGTGCATTCGCAAAAAGGATCCTGAAAACACTACCTACAGTCCTAGGACATTAATACAAATCAACAAACATGCACAAGCACACTCGCTCAAATGGACATGCCCAAACATACATGTAAACAAACATGCGCAAAACTGCATTCGCAAAAACGTTCTTAAAAACGCGAACTGCAATACTAGGACTTTAATACGCATCAACAAACAACAGCAAAAACACTAGATAAAAAAGATACAGTGGAGTGTAGAAATAAAACTCTACGTTTACGTTTACCTGGATGTTTTTTCGGATTAATTTATATTTCTGTTTTAATTGGTGGATTTGGTATCTTATAGGTACAAATCGAAAATTAGGTGACCAGAAAGGAAAAATGATCAAAGAGTAAGAAAAGAGTTGCAATTAGGAAAAACAAATCAGATTAGAAGAGAGAATCCCTCAACATCTTTGGTAGTGTCCACGAAGTCGAGCATAACTTTCTCATCCGGACTCCAAATCAACTGGTTTTGGCGGCATTAGAAAGCTATTTCAGGTGGCTACAATTCCTGTCTAACAGCAAATTTCGAAATTCGGACTCGAACATGGTCAAAATTGGATTCCAAAAGCGATCATGAAAATACGTACTACAGTTCGAGGACATGAATGCGCATCAAGAAACGTGCACAAAAACACTCCTTAGAAAAGATACGCACATACGTTAAAGTACAAAAGCATTCACAAAATTTCTCACGGAAAAGTGCATTCGCAAAGAGGATCCTGAAAACGCAAACTACAAATCTAGGATATTAATGCAAATCAACAAACATGAACAAGCACACTCGCTCAAATGGACATGCACAAACGTACATGTAAGAAAACATGGGCAAAATTGCATTCGCAACAACGTTCTTAAAAACGCGAACTACAATACTTGGACTTTAATACGCATCAACAAACAACAGCAAAAACACTAGATAAAAAAGATACAGTGGAGTGTAGAAATAAAACTCTACATTTATGTTTACGTGGATGTTTTTTCGGATTTATTTTTATTGCTGTTTTTATTGGTGGATTTGGTATCTTATAGGTACAAATCGAAAATTAGGTGTCGAGGAAGCAAAAATTACAAAGAGTAAAAAAAGAGTTGCAGTTACGAAAATAAAATTAGATTAGAAGAGAGAATCTCTGTACGTCTTTGGTAGTGTCCAAGAAGTCGAGCATAACGTTCTCATCCGGAATGCAAATCAACTGGTTCCGGCGGCATTAGAAAGCTATTTCAGCTCGCTACAATTGCTGTCAAACCACAAATTTCCGAATTCGGACTCAAACATGGTCAAAATTGGATTCCAAAAGCGATCATGAAAATACATACTACAGAAAAGACGAACTACAACACCAGGACTTTAATACGCGTCAACAAACAACAACAAAAACACTAGATAAAAAAGATGCAGTGGAGTGTAGAAATGAAACTCTACGTTTACATGTATGTGGATTTTTTTTTGGATTAATTTATATTTTTGTTTTAATTGGTGGATTTGGTATCTTATAGGTCCAAATCGAAAATTAGGTGTCCAGGAAGCAAAAATGATCTAAGAGTAAGAAAAAAAGTGCAATTAGGAAAATAAAATCAATTTAGAAGAGGGAGTCCCCGAACATCTTTGGTAGTGTCCACGAAGTCGAGCATAACTTTCTCATCCGGACTCCAAATCAAGTGGTTCTAGCGGCATTAGAAAGCTATTTCAGCTGGCTAGAATTTCTGTCTAACGGTAAAATTCAAAATTCGGACTCGAACATGGTCAAACATGGATTCCAAAAGCGATCATGAAAATACGTACTACAGTTCGAGGACATGAATGCGCATGAAGAAACATGCACAAAAACACTCGCTAGAAAATATACGGACACAAGTAAAAGTACAAAAGCATGCACAAAAGTACTCACGAAAAGTGCATTAGCGAAAGGATCATGAAAACACAAACTACAATCCTAGGACATTAATACAAATCAACAAACATGCACAAAGACACTCGCTCAAATGGACATGCACAAACGTACATGTAAAAAAACATGCGCAAAAGTGCATTCGCAACAACGTTCTTAAAAACATGAACTACAATAGTAGGACTTTAATACGGATCAGCAAAAAATAGCAAAAACACTAGATAAAAAAGATACAGAGGAGTGTAGAAATACAACTCTACGATTACGTGTGCGTGGATTTTTTTTTGGATTAATATATATTTCTGCGTTCATTCGTGGATTTGGTATCTTATAGGTAAAAATCAAAAATTAGGTGTCCAGGAAGCAAAAATGATCAAAGAGTAAGAAAAGAGTTGCAATTATGAAAATAAAATCAAATTAGAAGAGAGAATCCATGAATATCTTTGGTAGTGTCCACGAAGTCGAGCATAACTTTCTCATCCAGACTCAAAATCAACTTGTTCCGGCGGCATTAGAAAGCTATTACAGATGGCTACAATTTCTGTGTAACGGCAAAATTCCAAATTCGGACTCGAACATGGTCAAAATTGGATTCCAAAAGCGATCATCAAAATACGTACTATAGTTCGAGGACATGAATGTGCATCAAGAAACGTGCACAAAAACACTTGCTAGAAGAGATTTGCACATAATTAAAAATACAAATGCATGCACAAAAGTACTCACGTAAAAGTGCATTCGCAAAAAGGACCATGAAAACACAAACTACAATCCTAGGACATTAATACAAATCAACAAACATGCACAAAGACATTCGCTCAAATGGACATGCACAAACGTACATGTAAAAAAACATGCCCGAAAGTGCATTCGCAACAACGTTCTTAAAAACACGAACTACAATACTAGGACTTTAATACGCATCAACAAACAACAACAAAAACATTAGATAAAAAAGATGCAGTGGAGTGTAGAAATAAAACTCTACGTTTACGTGTACGTGGAATTTTTTTTTGGATTAATTTATATTTCTGTTTTAATTGGTGGATTTGGTATCTTATAGGTACAAATCGAAAATTAGGTGTCCATGAAGGAAAAATGATCAAAGAGTAAGAAAAGAGTTGCAATTAGAAAAATAAAATCAAATTTGAAGAGAGAATCCCTCAACATCTTTGGTAGTGTCGACGAAGTTGAGCATAAATTTCTCATCCGGACTCCAAATCAACTGGTTCTGGCGGCATTAGAAAGCTATTTCAGCTGGCTACAATTCCTGCCTAACGGCAACTTTCCAAATTCGGACTCCAACATGGTCAAAATTGCATTCCAAAAGCGATCATGAAAATACGTACTACAGTTCGAGGTCATGAATGCGCATCAAGAAACGTGCACAAAAACACTCGCTAGAAAAGATACGCACATAAGTAAAAATACAAAAGCATGCACAAAAGTACTCAAGCAAAAGTACATTCGCAAAAAGGATCATGAAAACACAAACTACAATGCTAGGACATTAATACAAATCATCAAACAAGCACAAACACACTCGCTGATACGAACCCCGTAGAACTTGTTACGAGACCCTAGTACCTTACGCGGAAGCAAGATCGAAACTTCCAAAAACAAAGATTCAAAGAGGTGGAACCGCGACCCGTTGCCTATAAAGAGGCAAGAACGTTGGTATGTGAAGACGCCACAATCGATTGTGAAAGATCGATTGATAAGTCGGGGTGAACAAACGGAATCCACCGATGTTCGGAGAGTTCTTAAGAACCAAAGAGAATAATCTCATAATTTTATTCAAAATTCGTCCGATCAAATAAGCCAAATTGGCAACGTATTTATAAGTGCTAAAAAGACTCTTTTTTCACAAGGAAAAGGACTCCTACCTAACTATAAGAAGGAAACTTGTAAATAAGAAAATCCTAACAATAAAAGATTCTAAAATAATAAAAACATAATAAATACTAAGTTAAAAACGTGCATAAAAAAATTAGATAACTTGATCATCAAGTCGACTTCTCGATCACCCTTCTTAACTCGCGACATTGGGCTGTGCACGTGCATGCAATTAAAACTCAATTTCGACACTGTTCCACTTCGAAACTCTCTTCGCTCAAAACATGAAAGTTGTAGATCTTTCAGTTAGCTTTCCATATCATTTTGAATCAGCTCAAATGGACTTCAGATGCGCGAGTAATAACTCGAATGGTAAACTCTGCCAGAATAGGCGAGAATCTCGGATGCATGGAATTTGACTAGTCCAACGAATTCTTCTCTTTCTTTTCTTCCAATTCCAAACCATCAACTCTTCAATGGTCTTATTCAACGCTTTACTCTCCAAGGACAGCTCGAATAATGTCTTTAAACTCGTACGCTTTCGCGTCTTCCAATTCTTCATCTTTGAGCTTGCTAGGATCGTAACACTCGCTCAAATGGACATGCACAAACGTACATGTAAAAAAACATGCGCGAAAGTGCATTCGCAACAACGTTCTTAAAAACACGAACTACAATACTAGGACTTTAATACGCATCAACAAACAACAACAAAAACACTAGATAAAAAAGATGGAGTGAAGTGAAGAAATAAAACTCTACGTTTACGTTTACGTGGATTTTTTTTTGGAGTAATTTATATTTCTGCTTTAATTGCTGGATTTGGTATCTTATAGGTACAAAACGAAAATTAGGTGTCCAGGAAGCAAAAATGATCAAAGAGTAAGAAAAGAGTTGAAATTAGGAAAATAAAATAAAATTAGAAGAGAAAATCCATCAACATCTTTGGTAGTGTACTCGAAGTCGAGCATAACTTTCTGATCCGGACTCCCAATCAACTGGTTCCGGCGGCATTAGAAAGCTATTTCAGCTGGCTACAATTCCTGTCTAATGGAAAAATTTCCAAATTCGGACTCGAACATGGTCAAAATTGGATTCCAAAAGCGATCATGAAAATACGTACTGCAGTTCGAGGACATGAATGCGCATCAAGAAACGTGCACTAAAACACTCGCTAGAAACTATTCGCACATAAGTAAAAGTACAAAAGCATGCACAAAAGTACTCAAGCAAAAGTGCATTCGTAAAAAGGATCCTGAAAACACAAACTAGAATCCTAGGACATTAATACAAATCAATAAACAAGCACAAACACACTCGCTCAAATGGACATGCACAAACGTACATGTAAAAAAACATGCGCGAAAGTGCATTCGCAACAACGTTCTTAAAAACACGAACTACAATACTAGGACTTTAATACACATCAACAAACAACAGCAGAAACACTAGATAAAAAAGATACAATGGAGTGTAGAAATAAAACTCTACGTTTACGTGTGCGTGGATTTTTTTTTGGATTTTTTTATATTCCTTTTTTAATTGGTGGATTTGGTATCTTATAGGTACAAATTGAAAATTAGGTGTCCAGGAAGCAAAAATGATCAAAGAGTGAGAAAAGGGTTGCAATTAGGAAAATAAAATCAAATTAGAAGAGAGAATCCTTCAACATCTTTGGTAGTGTCCACGAAGTTGAGTATAACTTTCTCACCCGGACTCCAAATCAACTGGTTCTAGCGGCATTAGAAAGCTATTTGAGCTGGCTACAATTACTGACAAATGGCAAATTTCCAAATTCGGACTCGAACATGGTAAAAATTGGATTCCAAAAGCGGTCATGAAATTACGTACTACAGTTCGAGGACATGAATGCGCATCAAGAAACGTGCACAAAAACACTCGCTAGAAACGATTCCCACATAAGTAAAAGTACAAAAGCATGCACAAAAGTACTCAAGCAAAAGTGCATTCGCAAAAAGGATCCTGAAAACACAAACTAGAATCCTAGGACATTAATACAAATCAACAAACAAGCACAACCACACTCGCTCAAATGGACTGCACAAACGTACATGTAAAAAAACATGCGCGAAAGTGCATTCGCAACAACGTTCTTAAAAACACGAACTACAATACTAGGACTTTAATACGCATCAACGAACAACAGCAAAAACACTAGATAAAAAATATACAATGGAGTGTAGAAATAAAACTCTACGTTTACGTGTACGTGGATTTTTTTTTGGATTAATTTATATTCCTGTTTTAATTGGTGGATTTGGTATCTTATAGGTACAAATCGAAAATTAGGTGTCCATGAAGCAAAAATGATCAAAGAGTAAGAAAATAGATGCAATTAGGAAAATAAAATCAAATTAGAAGAGAGGATCCCTCAACATCTTCGGTAGTGTCCACGAAGTCGAGCATAACTTTCTCATCCGGAATCCAAATCAACTGGTTCCGGCGGCATTAGAAGATATTTTAGCTGGCTACAATTCCTGTCTAATGTCAAATTTCCAAATTCGGAATCGAACATGGTAAAAATTGGATTCCAAAAGCGATCATGAAATTACGTACTACAGTTCGAGGACATGAATGCGCATCAAGAAACCTGCACAAAAACACTCGCTAGAAATGATACGCACATAAGTAAAAGTACAAAAGCATGCATAAAAGTACTCAAGCAAAAGTGCATTCGCAAAAAGGATCCTGAAAACACAAACTAGAATCCTAGGACATTAATACAAATCAAGAAACAAACACAAACACACTCGCTCAAATGGACATGCACAAACGTACATGTAAAAAAACATGCGCGAAAGTGCATTCGCAACAACGTTCTTAAAAACACGAACTACAATACTAGGACTTTAATACGCATCAACAAACAACAGCAAAAACACCAGATAAAAAAGATTCAGTGGAGTGTAGAAATAAAACTCTACTTTTACGTGTACGTGGATTGTTTTTTGATTAATTTATATTTCTGTTTTAAGTGGTGGATTTGATATCTTATAGGTCCAAATAAAAAATTACGTGTCTAGGAAGCAAAAATGATCAAAGAGTAAGAAAAGAAATGCAATTAGGAAAATATAATCAAATTAGAAGAGAGAATCCCTCAACATCTTTGGTAGTGTCTACGAAGTCGAGCATAACTTTCTCATCCGGACTCCAAATCAACTAGTTCCGGCGGCATTAGAAAGCTATTTCAGTTGGCTACAATTCCTGTCTAACGGCAAATTTCCGAATTCGGACTCGAACATGGTCAAAATTGGATTCCAAAAGCGAACATGAAAATACGTACTGCAGTTCGAGGACATGAATGCGCATCAAGAAACGTGCACAAAAACACTCGCTAGAAATGATACACACATAAGTAAAAGTATAAAAGCATGCACAAAAGTACTCAAGCAAAAGTTCATTCTTAAAAAGGATCATGAAAACACAAACTACAATCCTAGGACATTAATACAAATCAACAAACAAGCACAAACACACTCGCTCAAATGAACATGCACAAACGTACATGTAAAAAAATATGTGCGAAAGTGCATTCGCAACAACGTTATTAAAAACACGAACTACAATACTAGGACTTTAATACGCATCAACAAATAACAGCAAAAACACTAGATAAAAAAGATGAATTGGAGTGTAGAAATAAAACTCTACGATTACGTGTACGTGGATTTTTTTTTGGATTAATTTATATGTCTATTTTAATTGGTGGATTTGGTATCTTATAGGTCCAAATCGAAAATTAGGTGTCCAGGAAGCAAAAATGATCAAAGAGTAAGAAAATAGTTGCAATTAGGAAAATAAAATCAAATTAGAAGAGAGAATCCCTCAACATCTTTGGTAGTGTCCACGAAGTCGAGCATAACTTTCTCATCCGTACTCCAAATCAACTGGTTCCGGCGGCATTAGAAAGCTATTTCAGCTGGCTACAATTCCTACCTGTCGGCAAATTTCCAAATTCGGACTCGAACATGGTCGAAATTGGATTCCAAAAGCGATCATGAAAATATGTAATACAGTTCGAGGACATGAATGCGCATCAAGAAACGTGCACAAAAACACTCGATAGAAAAGATACGCACATAATTAAAAGTACAAAAGCATGCACAAAAGTACTCAAGGAAAAGTGGATTCGCAAAAAGGATCATGAAAACACAAACTACAATCCTATGACATTAATACAAATCAACAACATGCACAAAGACACTCGATCAAATGGACATGCACAAACGTACATGTAAAAAAACATGCGCAAAAGTGCATTCGCAACAACGTACTTATAAACACGAACTACAATACTACGACTTTAATACGCATCAACAAACAACTGCAAAAATACTAGATAAAAAAGATACAGTGGAGTGTAGAAATAAAACTCTACGTTTACGTTGATTTTTTTTTGGATTAATTAATATTTTTGTTTTAATTGGTGGATTTGGTATGTTATAGGTACAAATCGAAAATTACGTGTCCAGGAAGGAAAAATGATCAAAGTCTAAGAAAAGAGATGCAATGAGGAAAATAAAATCAAATTAGAAGAGAGAATCACCGAACATCTTTGGTAGTGTCCACGATGTCGAGCATAACATTCTCATCCGGACTCCAAATCAACCGGTTCCGGCGGCGTTGGAAAGCTATTTCAGCTGGCTACAATTCAAGTCTAACGGCAAATTTCCAAATTTGGACTCGAACATGGTCAAAATTTGATTCCACAAGCGATCATGATAATAAGTACTGCAGTTTGAGGACATGAATGCGCATCAAGAAACGTGCACAAAAACACTCGCTAGAATAGATACGCACATAAGTAAAAGTACAAAAGCATGCACAAAAGTACTCATGCAAAAGTGCATTCGTAAAAAGGATCATGAAAACACAAACTACAATCCTAGGACATTAATACAGATCAACAAACATGCACAAAGACACTCGCTCAAATGGACATGCACAATTGTACATGTAAAAAAACATGCACAAAAGTGCGTTCGGAAAACCGTTCTTAAATACACGAACTACAATACTAGGACTTTAATGCGCATCAACAAACAACAGATAAAACACAAGATAAAAAAGATACAGTGGAGTGTAGAAATAAAACTCTACGTTTACGTTTACGTTTACGTGGATTTTTTTTCGGATTAATTTATATATCTATTTATATCTAACGGCAAAATTCCAAATTCGGACTCGAACATGGTCAAAATTGGAATCCAAAAGCGATCATGAAAATACGTACTATAGTTCGAGGACATTAATGCGCATCAAGAAACGTGCACAAAAACACTCGCGAGAAGAGATACTCATATACGTAAAAGTACAAAAGCATGCACAAAAGTACTCACACAAAAGCGCATTCGCAAAAAGAAACATGAAAACACAAACTACAATCCTAGGACATTAATACAAATCAAAAAACATGCATAAGCACACTCGCTAAAATGGACATGCACAAACGTAAAAGTAAAAAAACATGCGCAAGAGTGCATTCGCAACAACGTTCTGAAAAACACGAACTACAATACTAGGACTTTAATACGCATCAACAAACAACAACAAAAACACTAGGTAAAAAAGATACAGTGGAGTGTAGAAATAAAACTCTACGTTTACGTTTACGTGGATTTTTTTTTCGGATTAATTTATATTTCTATATAAATTGGTGGATTTTGTATCTTATAGGTACAAATCAAAAATTAGGTGTCCAGGAAGCAAAAATGATCAAAGAGTAAGAAAAGAGTTGCAATTAGGAAAATAAAATCAAATTAGAAGAGAGAATCCCCGAACATCTTTGGTAGTGTCCACGAAGTCGAGCATAACTTTCTCATCCGGACTCCAAAGCAACTGGTCCCGGTGGCATTGGCAAGCTATTTCAGCTGGCTACAGTTTCTGTCTAATGGCCAAATTCCAAATTCAGACTCAAACATGGTCAAAATTGGATTCCAAAAGCGATCATGAAAATACGTACTGTAGTTCGAGGACATGAATGCGCATCAAGAAACGTGCACAAAAACACTCGCTAGAAACGATTCGCACATAAGTAAAAGTACAAAAGCATGCACAAAAGTACTCACAAACATGCATAAGCATACTCGCTCAAATGGACATGCGCAAACGTACATGTAAAAAAACATGCACAAAACTGCGTTCGGAAAATCGTTCTTAAATACACGAACTACGATACTAGGACTTTAATGCGCATCAACAAACAACAGCAAAAACACTAGATTAAAAAGACACAGTGGAGTGTAGAAATAAAACTCTACGTTTACGTTTACGTGGATTTTTTTTCGGATCAATTTATATATCTATATTAATTGGTGGATTGGTATCTTATAGGTACAAATCGAAAATTAGGTGTCTAGGAAGTAGAAATGATCAAAGAGTAAGAAAAGAGTTGCAATTAGGAAAATAAAATCAAATTAGATGAGAGAATCCCCGAACATCTTTGGTAGTGTCCACGAAATCGAGCATAACTTTCTCATCCGGACTCCAAATCAACTGATTCCAACGGCATTACAAAGCTATTTCAGTTGGCTACAATTTCTGTCTTACGACAAAATTCGAAATTCGGACTCGAACATGGTCAAAATTAGATTCCAAAAGCGTTCATGAAAACACGTACTACATATCGAGGACATGAATGCGCATCAAGAAACGTGCACAAAAACACTCGCTAGAAGAGATACGCACATGAGTAAAAGTAAAAAAGCATGCACAAAAGTACTCACGCAAAAGTGCATTCGCAAAAAGGATCATGAAAACACAAACTACAATCCTAGGACATTAATGCAAATGAACAAACATGCACAAATACACTCGCTCAAATGGACATGCACAAACGTACATGTAAAAAAACATGCGCAAAAGTGCATTCGCAACGACGTTCTTAAAAACTCGAACTACAATACTAGAACTTTAGTACGCATCAACAAACAACAACAAAAACACTTGATAAAAATGATACAGTGGAGTGTAGAAATAAAACTCTACGTTTACGTTTACGTGGATTTTTTTTCGGATTAATTTATATTTCTATATTAATTAGTGGATTTGGTATCTTATAGGTACAAATCGAAAATTAGGTGTCCAGGAAGCAAAAATGATCAAAGACTAAGAAAAGAGTTGCAGCTAGGAAAATAAAATCAAATTAGAAGAGAGAATCCTCCAACATCTTAGGTAGTGTCCATGAAGTCGAGCATAACTTTCTCATCTGGACTCCAAATCAACTGGTTCCGGCAGCGTTACAAACCTATTTTAGCTGGCTACAATTTTTTCCTAACAGCAAAATTCCAAATTCTGACTCGAACATGGTCAAAATTGGATTCAAAAAGCGATCATGAAAATACGTACTATAGTTCGAGGACATTAATGCGCATCAAGAAACGTGCACAAAAACACTCGCGAGAAGAGATACACACATAAGTAAAAGTACAAAAGCATGAACAAAAGTACTCTCGCAAAAGCACATTCGCAAAAAGAAACATGAAAACACTAACTACAATTCGAGGACATTAATACAAATCAACAAACATGCATAAGCACACTCGCTAATGTAAAAAAACATGCGCAAGACTGAATTCGCAACAACGTTCTTAAAAACACGAACTACAATACTAGGACTTTAATACGCATCAACAAACAACAACAAAAACACTAGGTAAAAAAGATACAGTGGAGTGTAACAATAAAACTCTACGTTTACGTTTTCGTGGATTTTTTTTCGCCTTAATTTATATTTCTATATTAATTGGTGGATTTGGTATGTTATAGGTACAAATCGAATATTAGGTGTCCAAGAAGCAAAAATGATCAAAGTGTAAGAAAAGAGTTGCAATTAGGAAAATAAAATCAAATTAGAAGAGAGAATCCCCGAACATCTTTGGTAGTGTCCACGAATTCGAGCATAAATTTCTCATCCGAACTCCAAATCAACTGGTTCCGGCGGCGTTACAAATCTGTTTAAGCTGGCTACAATTTATGTCTAACGGAAAAATTCCGAATTCGGACTCGAACATGGTCAAAATTTGAAGCCAAAAGCGATCATGAAAATACGTACTATAGTTGGAGGACATTAATGCGCATCAAGAAATGTGCACAAAAACACTCGCGAGAAGAGATACGCACATAAATAAAAGTACAAAAGCATTCACAAAAGTACTCACCCAAAAGCGCATTCGCAAAAAGAAACATGATAACACAAACTACAATCCTAGGACATTAATACAAATCAACAAACATGGATAAGAACACTCGCTAAAATGGACATGTACAAACGTAAATGTAAAAAAAAAAAGCGCAAGTGTGCATTCGCAACAACGTTCTCAAAAACACGAACTACAATACTAGGACTTTAATACGCATCAACAAACAACAACAAAAACACAAGGTAAAAAAGTTACAGTGGAGTGTAGAAATAAAACACTCCGTTTACGTTTTCGTGGATTTTTTGTTGCCTTAATTTATATTTCTATATTAATTGGTGGATTTGGTATCTTATAGGTACAAATCGAATATTAGGTGTCCAGGAGGCAAAAATGATCAAAGAGTAAGAAAAGAGTTGCAATTAGGAAAATAAAATCAAATTAGAAGAGGGAATCCCCGAACATCTTTGGTAGTGTCCACGAATTCGAGCTTAACTTTCTCATCCTAACTCCAAATCAACTGGTTCCGGCGGCGTTACAAATCTGTTTCAGCAGGCTACAATTTATGTCTAACGGCAAAATTCCAAATTGGGACTCGAACATGGTCAAAATTTGAAGCCAAAAGCGATCGTGAAAATACGTACTATAGTTGGAGGACATTAATGCACATCAAGAAACGTGCACAAAAACACTCGCGAAATTTTTTTTCGAATTAATTTAAATTTCTATAGTAATTGGTGGATTTGGTATCTTATAGGTACAAATCGAAAATTAGGTGTCCAAGAAGTAAAAATGCTCAAGGAGTAAGAAAAGGGTTGCAATTAGGAAAATTAAATCATATTAGAAGAGAGAATCCTCGAACATCTTTGGTAGTGTCCACGAAATCGAGCACAACTTTCTCATCCAGACTCCAAATCAACTGATTCCAGCGGCATTACAAAGCAATTTCAGCTGGCTACAATTTCTAGCTTACGGCAAAATTCCAAATTCGGACTCGAACATTGTCAAAATTAGATTCCAAAAGTGTTCATGAAAACACGTATTACAGTTCGTGGACATGAATACGCATCAAGAAACGTGCACAAAAACACTCGCTAGAAAAGATACGCAATTAAGTTAAAGTAAAAAAACATGCACAAAAGTACTGACGCAATAGTTCATTCGCAAAAAGGATCATGAAAACACAAACTACAATCCTAGGACATTAATACAAATCAAAAAACATGCACAAATACACTCGCTCAAATGGACATGCACAAACGTACATGTAAAAAAACATGCGCAAAAGTGCATTCGCAACAACGTTCTTAAAAACACAAACTACAATACTAGAACTTTAATACGCATCAACAAACAACAATAAAAACACTAGATAAAAATGATACAGTGGAGGGTAGAAATAAAACTCTACGTTTACGTTTATGTGGATTTTTTTTCGGATTAATTTATATTTCTATATTAATTGGTGGATTTGGTATCTTATAGGTACAAATTGAAAATAAGGTGTCTAGGAAGAAAAAATGATCAAAGAGTAAGAAAAGAGTTGCAAGTAGGAAAATAAAATCAAATTAGAAGAGAGAATCCCCGAACAACTTAGGTAGTGTCCATGAAGTCGAGCATAACTTTCTCATCTGGACTCCAAATCAACTGGTTCCGGCAGCGTTACAAACCTATTTTAGCTGGCTACAATGTTTGCCTAACAGCAAAATTCCAAATTCTGACTCGAACATGGTCAAAATTGGATTCCAAAAGCGATCATGAAAATACGTACTATAGTTCGAGGACATTAATGCGCATCAAGAAACGTGCACAAAAACACTCGCGAGAAGAGATACGCACATAAGTAAAAGTTCAAAAGCATGCATAAAAGTACTCACGCAAAAGCGCATCCGCAAAAAGGATCATGAAAACACAAACTACAATCCTAGGACATTAATACAAATGAACAAACATGCACAAATACACTCGCTCAAATGGACATGCACAAACGTACATGTAAAAAAACATGCGCAAAAGTGCATTCGCAACAACGTTCTTAAAAACACGAACTACAATACTAGAACTTTAGTACGCATCAACAAACAACAACAAAAACACTAGATAAAAATGATACAGTGGAGTGTAGAAATCAAACTCTACGTTTACGTTTATGTGGATTTTTTTTCGGATTAATTTATATTTCTATATTAATTGGTGGATTTGGTATCTTATAGGTACAAATTGAAAATTAGGTGTCAAGGAAGAAAAAATGATCAAGAGTAAGAAAAGAGTTGCAAGTAGGAAAATAAAATCAAATTAGAAGAGAGAATCCCCGAACATCTTAGGTAGTGTCCATGAAGTCGAGCATAACTTTCTCATCTGAACTCCAAATCAACTGGTTCCGGCAGCGTTACAAACCTATTTTAGCTGGCTACAATTTTTGCCTAACAGCAAAATTCTAAATTCTGACTCGAACATGGTCAAAATTGGATTCCAAAAGCGATCATGAAAATACGTACTATAGTTCGAGGACATTAATGCGCATCAAGAAACGTGCACAAAAACACTCGCGAGAAGAGACAAGCACATAAGTAAAAGTACAAAAGCATGCACATAAGTACTCACGCAAAAGCGCATTCGCAAAAAGAAACATGAAAACACTAACTACAATCCGAGGACATTAATACAAATCAACAAACATGCATAAACACACTCGCTAATGTAAAAAAACATGCGCAAGAGTGCATTCGCAACAACGTTCTTAAAAACACGAACTACAATACTAGGACTTTAATACGCATCAACAAACAACAACAAAAACACTAGGTAGAAAAGATACAGTGGAGTGTAACAATAAAACTCTACGTTTACGTTTTCGTGGTTTTTTTTTCGCCTTAATTTATATTTCTATATTAATTGGTGGATTTGGTATCTTATAGGTACAAATCGAATATTAGGTGTCCAGGAGGCAAAAATGATCAAAGAGTAAGAAAATAGTTGCAATTAGGAAAATAAAATCAAATTAGAGGAGAGAATCCCCGAACATCTTTGGTAGTGTCCACGAATTCGAGCATAACTTTCTCATCCGAACTCCAAATCAACTGGTTCCGGCGGCGTTACAAATCTGTTTCAGCGGGCTACAATTTATGTCGAACGGAAAAATTCCAAATTCGGACTCGAACATGGTCAAAGTTTGAAGCCAAAAGCGATCATGAAAATACGTACTATAGTTGGAGGACATTAATGCGCATCAAGAAACGTGCACAAAATCACTCGCGAGATTTTTTTTCGGATTAATTAAAATTTCTATATTAATTGGTGGATTTGGTATCTTATAGGTACAAATCGAAAATTAGGTGTCCAAGAAGTAAAAATGATCAAAGAGTAAGAAAAGAGTTGCAATTAGGAAAATAAAATCATATTAGAAGAGAGAATCCCCGAACATCTTTGGTAGTGTCCACGAAATCGAGCATAACTTTCTCATCCGGACTCCAAATCAACTGATTTCAGCGGCATTATAAAGCAATTTCTGTTGGCTACAATTTCTAGCTTACGATAAAATTCCAAATTCGGACTCGAACATGGTCAAAATTAGATTCCAAAAGCGTTCATGAAAACACGTATTACAGTTCGAGGACATGAATACGCATCAAGAAACGTGCACAAAAACACTCGCTAGAAAAGATACGCACTTAAGTAAAAGTAAAAAAACATGCACAAAAGTACTCACGCAATAGTTCATTCGCAAAAAGGATCATGAAAACACAAACTACAATCCTAGGACATTAATACAAATCAAAAAACATGCACAAATACACTCGCTCAAATGGACATGCACAAACGTACATGTAAAAAAACATGCGCAAAAGTGCATTCACAACAACGTTCTTAAAAACACAAACTACAAAACTAGAACTTTAATACGCATCAACAAACAACAACAAAAACACTAGATAAAAATGATACAGTGGAGTGTAGAAATAAAACTCTACGTTTACATTTATGTGGATTTTTTTTCGGATTAATTTATGTTTCTATATTAATTGGTGGATTTGGTATCTTATAGGTACAAATCGAAAATTCGGTGTCTAGGAAGCAAAATGATCAAAGAGTAAGAAAATAGTTGCAAGTAGGAAAATAAAATCAAATTAGAATAGAGAATCCTCGAACATCATAGGTAGTGTCCACGAAGTCGAGCAGAACTTTCTCACCTGGACTCCAAATCAACTGATTCTGGCGGCATTACAAAGCTATTTCAGCTGGCTACAATTTCTGTCTAACGGCTGCCTTATTTTGCGAACACTATTTGACCAAGGTCCGGCCCATGTCCGAGGTAAATTTGGCCGGCACGCCTCCTTTCAATCACCTTGCCATGATCCCTTATGAGCCCGTGAGCCCAGCCACGAGCATATGCCCAGCTGATCACTCTACTCCGGGCTCTATCACTGATGAACCTTCGGCCTCGTGGCGATCGAGCCTGATTGATGCTGAGCGTTGGCATTTGCAGAATGCCGAACATTGGCATGCGGAGGAGGCCCACCTTATTGGTAACTCATTCTTTGTCACATCTCGGAAATCTTCATATGGGTCCCATTCCCCCTCTTCTTGATGTCGGTTAAATTCTTGGTGTGGAACGCAAGGGGGGTAAGAAATAAGGCGACCCAATCCCACTTGTGCTTTATTTGTCGCCAACATAGAGTTAATTTATTGGTTATTTCTGAACCTATGACTGAGTTTGTGCATGATTACTATTGCCTTCGTTTGGGTTTCGTTGCTGGTTTGTCTAATTGTGCGGGGAAGATCTGGATTTTTTGGGATCACAATTTTCGAGTGGAGTTGCTAGGGATGAGGTACAATTATTGCATGTTAGATGCATATCTGATTTATTTGGTGCTCCTCTTGTATTTACTGCGGTCTTTGCTAGTTGCTCTCGTTCCGAGCGCCGTGTTTTGTGGAATTCGTTCCGCGACATTTTTGAGACGATTGGTGACACTCCTTGGATTTCAGGGGGTGACTTCAACTCAATCTTACTTGAGTCAGAACGGAATAGATCGGTTTTGGATAGGAGACTAGATATGGCTGAGTTTGGTGCTATGGTTTTGGATTGTGGACTTTCGGATGCCGGGTTCTCTGGGGCTAGTTCTTGCTATACTTGGGAGAGCCCTTCAGGTCTTTTGGAGCGTTTGGACATGATTATATATAACTCTGCTTGGCTAGATTTACTGCCTTTTACGCAGGTTACCTACCTCTCACGGACCTGGTCGGATCATGCTCCTCTTTTGGTTTCATCGGCTGCTTCTTCATCTAGGCCTCCTGTTTTATTCCGGTTTCAGCATATGTGGATCCGCCACGCTATGTTTCGTTAGATTGTGGAACAGGTTTGGGATTTTCCGTGTGCTCAGACCGGGATGCATCGATTACATACGAAGTTGAGACGATTGAAACAGAAGCTTCAGTGGTGGAAGTGGAATGTTTTCGGGGGCGTGTTCAAGAATAAAGAGAGGGCCGAGGTAGCTGTTCTAGAGGCCGAGCACATATATGACTTGGATCGATCCCCCGAGAACCGTGCAAATTTGAAAAAGGCCACTGCTGAACTTATTCTCATGCTCAATATTGAGGAGGACTTTTGGAAGCAGAAGGTAGCTTGTAGATGGGCATCTAATGGAGAGAGAAACTCTAAGTTTTTCCACTCATTAGTCAAGAAAAAGCGATGTGTCAATCGAATCCACTCTATCTCTCATGGTGATTCGGTTCTCACATCTGCTCAGGAGATCAAGGATTCGGGCGTTGATTTCTTTAGTAAGCTTCTTACCGATGATATGCCTAGTTTGCTTGCGGTTGATGAGTCCCTATTTTCCGCTCCTCAAAGGGACTTTTCTTCAGTCTCTACTCGTCCGACGGTTGAGCAGATCAAAGATGCGGTGTTTGAGATTTGTCGTGATAGTGCTTCGGGTCCTGATGGGTTTTTTTCGCTATTTTATCAGCATTGTTGGGACTTGATTTAGTGTGATGTTTGTGAAGCGGTTTGGGATTTCTTCGAGGGTGGATCTATGCCTGCGAGCTTCACCGCTACCACCTTGGTTCTTATTCCAAAGGTGGACTTTCCGACGGCTTGGACATATTTCTGCCCGATTAGCTTGTGCAACGTGACTAATAAAATTATCACTAATTTACTTACGAACAAACTGGCACCTCATTTGCCCCACATTATTTCTCCTTCTCAGAGTGGGTTTGTTCAGGGTCGTCTCATTAGTGATAATATTTTTTTAGCACAAGAGATGGTCCACTCAATATCAATTCGTTGTCGAAATCCGAATCTTATTTTGAAGCTGGATATGGCAAAGGTTTATGATAGGGTTCAGTGGTGGTTCTTATTTCGTGTACTCGAGTTGATTGGTTTCTCGGCAAACTTGGTTGATATTATTCGGCGATGTGTTTCCTCGTGCCAGTTCTCTTTACTAATCAACGGGGAGCTGACGGGGTATGTCACTTCGTCTTGTGGTCTAAGGCAGGGAGATCCGCTCTCGCCGACTCTTTTTGTACTTGCGGCTGAGTATTTTTCGAGAGGTCTAGATGCACTATACAGCCGTTGCCCGAGCATGTTTTATTCTACAAGGGGAGGCATCCCTATATCCCATTTGGCCTATGCGGATGATGTGATGATATTTACCTCGTGCCATAATTTTGTCCTGAAGAAGCTGCGGGATTTTCTCAATCATTACTGTCGGACTTCGGGTCAGTTGATTAGTGTGCACAAGAGCACTTTCACAGTTGATAGGGCATGTTCTGATGGTCATCTTCGCACTATTTCTCGGATTCTCAGTTATCCGAGAAAGGATCTTCCTATCATTGATCTTGGAGCTCCGCTATACAAAGGGAGGGACCGGGGCAGTTTGTTTCAGACTTTGCTTGATCGCATGCAAGCCAGGATTTCGGGTTGGGCTCGGACCGCTTTGGCTTTCGGGGGCCGTCTTGCCTTGATCCGGAGTACGCTTTCGACTATGGCTTTGCATCTTGTTCATGTTATTCAACCTCCGCAGTACATCATTCAGCAGATTGAGCAGTGCATGGCCCGATTTCTCTGGGGATCTTATGGTAATCAGCGCCGGCCTCATTGGGTTGCTTGGGAGACGATTTGTCGGCCAGTTGGTGAGGGTGGCTTGGGGTTGAGGCGTTTGACGGATGTGATTGACCTCTTCACTTACAAGCTCTGGTTCCGATTCCGTGCTCAGGATTCTCTTTGGGCCCGTTTTCTCCGAAACAAGTATTGCCAGAATCGGTTCCCAGGTTCATCCGTTGTGTATTCACTCTATAGCACGGTGTGGAAGCGCATGTGCCGTGTCCGAGAGCGTGTTCAAGCTCAAATATTTTGGCGGATTGGTCCAGGTCATGTTTCTTTCTGGCACGACCACTGGTTTGGCGATGGTCCCCTTCCGGGCATTATTGATGGTGGTCGACTCACATCAGTTCGTGTGGAGTATTATTTGGTTAATAGTCAGTGGGATCGAAACAAGCTAGTTGAGGATATTCGTTTTGAGTGGATCGATAGGATTTGCTCGGTCCCAATCTCTGGTGCTTCGGGTGATTTGCCCATTTGGAGAGCTTCTTCGGATGGCAAGTTTTCCTTGACCTCGGCTTGGGCCTTGATACGACAGCAGCATAACCCATACCCCTCTTCTTTGTATATTTTGGGGATCTTGTCTTACTCCTACAATTTCTATCTTTCTTTGGCGTCTCCTTCTTCAGCGTCTTCCAGTGGATCTCAAACTTCAGTCTCGAGTCACCTCTCTCGCCTCGAGGTGCTATTGTTGTCCAGATCCATCTATTCCTGTGTCGAGTCTTGTATCTCAGTCTATCGAGTCTCCTTCTGTTGATTCGATTGATCATATCTTCGTGGAGAGGCCGTCGGCTAAGAGGATATACACCTGCACACACTATGCACATACCCCAGATTTTACTTTATTGGCAGCACTTCCCTTCGCACACACTCACACATCACGACCATTGTGCCTTGCTTGATCTTGTGGTACTCATGGATTGCAAGAAATGACAGCAAGCATAAGGATATCACGGTTCGCGCTTCCTCCATCATTTACAAGGTCATCCAGCACATCAGGATTCTTCACCAAACCAACTTACTTTCGGCGGATAGCTGGACTGGCATTCTCCATGTGGCTTAGTCTCTTGGCCTATATTACCGAGTCAGAACACCAACTCTCACACCTCATCGAGTTGTTTGGCTTCCACCGGATCCGGGTTGGGTGAAGCTAAACACAGACGGAGCCCGCAGAGAATCCACCCAGATTGCAGCTATTGGCGGGATTATCAGAGCTTCGGACGCTGAGGCCATACTTGCATTTCACGAGAGGATCTCTGCCCCGAGCAGTATTGCAGCCGAGCTTGCTGCCCTTGCCTCGGGGCTGCGATTTGTTATTCAGAGGCAGTTCACTAGAGTTTGGAGCGAGCTTGACGCAGAAGTCGCTGTTCGACTTCTTTCGCACACGGACAAAGGTCATTGGAGTCTTCAGAGTTCTCTCACGGCGATCCGGAACTCTCTTTCTACTTTGGAGTATAGGATTACGCATATCTACTGGGAGGGCAATACAGTCGCTGATGCATTAGCTAACTTGGGGTGTCAGACCGAGTTGGCTCGTACCTTGACAACAGCGGAGCTTCCCCGACCTATTCAGCAGATGATTCGGATGGACCAGCTTGGATATCCATCCTTTCGACGACAGTCTCGCACATAGGTGCCATGCATTCCACGTTTTTATATTATTGGCACGATTGGGGTGATTATGGATTGTTTGGGTCCATCAAGACTAGACTGTTTGCCGAATGGTGCCACACATTTCGCAGCCGTTATACCTGTTTCGCCCATTTTTGGCGAAACAGCAAGTGGCCTCGGCTGTTGTGGTCAGGCAAACAGTCTACCTTGGTCTTCCCCGATCTTCAATGATCATTCCCACCCCTGTCCTTTTTATTATTTGGGCCACCTGTTTTGCCCGTATTCTTATTGTTTTCTTAGTTAGCTATTGTCTTTTGTTTGTCAATTGCTATTATTAGCCATATGTTGGGCAGTAGCAATTTAAGCGGAAAAAAAAAAAAAAAAAAAACTTTGTCTAACGGCAAAATTCCAAATTCGGACTCGAACATGGTCAAAATTGGATTCCAAAAGCGATCATGAAAATACGTACTACAGTTCGAGGACATGAATGCGCATCAAGAAACGTGCACAAAAACACTCGCTAGAAGAGATACGCACATAAATAAAAGTACAGAAGCATGCACAAAATTACTCACGCAAAAGTGCATTCGCAAACAGGATCATGAAAACTCAAACTACAATCCTAGGACATTAAAACAAATAAACAAACATGCACAAAGGCACTCGGTCAAATGGACATGCACAAACGTACATGTAAAAAAACATGCGCAAAACTGCATTCGCAACAACGTTCTTAAAAACACGAACTACAATACAAGGACTTTAATACGCATCAACAAACAATAGCAAAAACACTAGATAAAAAAGATACAGTGGAGTGTAGAAATAAAACTCCCCGTTTACGTTTACGTGGATTTTTTTTCAACTTAATTTATATTTCTATATTAATTGGTGGATTTGGTATCTTATAGGTACAAATCCAATATTAGGTGTCCAGGAAGCAAAAATGATCAAAGAGTAAGAAAAGAGTTGCAATTAGGAAAATAAAATCAAATTAGAAGAGAGAATCCCCGAACATCTTTGGTAGTGTCCACGAATTCGAGCATAACTTTCTCATCCGAACTCCAAATCAACTGGTTCCGGCGGCATTACAAATGTGTTTCAGCTGGCTACAATTTATGTCTAACGGCCAAATTCCAAATTCGGACTCAAACATGGTCAAAATTTTATTCGAAAAGCGATCATGAAAATACGTGATATAGTTGGAGGACATTAATGCGCATCAAGAAACGTGCACAATAACACTCGCGAGACGAGATACGCACATAAGTAAAAGTACAAAAGCATGCACAAAAGTACTCATGCAAAACACAAACTACAATCTTAAGACATTAATACAAATCAACAAACATGCATAAGCACACTCGCTAAAATGGACATGCACAAACGTAAATGTAAAAAAATATGCGCCAAAGTGCATTCGCAACAACGTTCTTAAAAACACGAACTACAATACTAGGACTTTAATACGCATCAACAAACAACAACAAAAACACTATGTAAAAAAGATACAGTGGAGTGTAGAAATAAAACTCTACGTTTACATTTACGTGGTTTTGTTTTTGGATTAATTTATATTTCTATATTAATTGGTGGATTTGGTATCTTATAGGTACAAATAGAAAATTAGGTGTCCAGGAAGCAAAAATGATCAAAGAGTAAGAAAAGAGGTGAAATTAGGAAAATAAAATCAAATTAGAAGAGAGAATCCTCGAACATCTTTGGTAGTGTCCACGAAGTCGTGCATAACTTTCTCATCCAGACTCCAAATCAACTGGTTCAGGCGGCATTGCAAAGCTATTTCAGCTGGCTACAATTTCTGTCTAATGGCAAAATTCCAAATTCGGACTTGAACATGGTCAAAATTGGATTCCAAAAGCGATCATGAAAATACGTATTGTAGTTCGAGGACATGAATGCGCATCAAGAAATGTGCACAAAAACACTCGCTAGAAGTGATACGCACATAAGTAAAAGTACAAAAGCATGCACAAAAGCACTCACGCAAAAGTGGATTCGCAAAAAGGATCATGAAAACAAAAACTACAATCCTAGGACAATAATACAAATCAACAAACATGCATAAGCATACTCGCTCAAATGGACATACACAAACGTAAATGTAAAATAATATGCGCAAAGGTGCATTCGCAACAACGTTCTTTAAAACACGAACTACAATACTATGACTTTAAAACGCATCAACGAACAACAGTTAAGACACTAGATAAAAAACATACAGTGGAGTGTAGAAATAAAACTCTACGTTTACGTGGATTTTTTTTCGGATTAATCACTTAAATATTGTGCTACAATCTTTTACCAATGGTTAGTCCATTTCCATGAAGATTGTGAACGTAATCTTTATATTCTAAAAGAACTTTCGAAATGATCTTTCTGTGCGCCGTAGCACACCATCTCGAATACTATTAGAATATTAGACTTATGCTTTTAATTAATTGACAAACAATCGATTAAATGCATTGAATACCCTAGTGCAGATTCTCATAAAATGATAACATACAATTTTATTAATTCAATAATAAAATTATGAGCTAAAAGCGAGACTTTTAGTCTACTATCCTAACACGTATATCTTTGGTAGTGTCCACGAAGTCGAGCATAACTTTATCATCCGGAATCCAAATCAACTGGTTCCGGCAGCATTAGAAAGTTATTTCAGATGGCTACAATTTCTGTCTAACGGCAAAATTCCAAATTCGGACTCGAACATGGTCAAAATTGGATTCCAAAAGCGATCATGAAAACACGTTCTACAGTTCGAAGACATGAATACGCATCAAAAAACTTGCACAAAAACACTCGATAGAAGAGGTACGCACAAAAGTAAAAGTACAAAGCATGCCCAAAAGTACTCACGCAAAAGTGCATTCGCAAAAAGGATCATGAAAACACAAACTACAATCCTAGGACATTAATACAAATCAACAAACATGCACAAATACACTCGCTCAAATGGACATGCACAAACGTACATGTAAAAAAACATGCGCAAAAGTGCATTCGTAACAACGTTCTTACAAACATGAACTACAATACTAGGACTTTAATACGCATCAACAAAGAACAACAAAAACACTAGATAAAAATGATACATTGGAGTGTAGAAATAAAACTCTACGTTTACGTTTACGTGGATTTTTTTTCGGATTAATTTATATTTCTATATTAATTGGTGGATTTGGTATCTTACAAATCGAATATTAGGTGTCCAGGACGCAAAAATGATCAAAGAGTTAGAAAAGAGTTGCGATTAGGAAAATAAAATCAAATTAGAAGAGAGAATCACCGAACATCTTTGGTAGTGTCCACGAAGTAGAGCATAACTTTCTCATCCGAACTCCAAGTCAACTGGTTCCGGCGGCGTTACTAACCTATTTCAACTAGCTACAATTTCTGTCTAACGGCAAAATTCCAAATTAGGACTCGAACATGGTCAAAATTGGATTCCAAAAGCGATCATGAAAATACGTACTATAGTTCGAGGACATGAATGCGCATAAAGAAACGTGCACAAAAACACTTGCGAGAAGAGATACGTACATAAGTAAAAGTACAAAAGCATGCACACAAGTACTCACGCAAAAGCGGGTTCGCAAAAAGAAACAAGAAAACACAAACTACAATCCTAGGACATTTAATCCAAATCAACAACCATGCATAAGCACACTTGCTTAAATGGACATGCACAAACGTAAATGTAAAAAACCATGCGCAAAAGTGCAATCGCAACAACATTCTTAAAAACACGAACTACAATACTAGGACTTTAATACGCATCAACAAACAACAACAAAAACACTAGGTACAAAAGATACAGTGGAGTGTATAAATAAAACTCTACGTTTACGTTTACGTGGATTTTTTTTCGGAATATTATATTTCTATATTAATTGGTGGATTTGGTATCTTATAGGTACAAATCGAAAATTAGGTGTCCAGGAAGCAAAAATTATCAGAGAGTAAAAAAGAGTTGCAATTAGGAAAATAAAATCAAATAAGAAGAGAGAATCCCTGAACATCTTTGGTAGTGTCCACGAAGTCGAGCATAAAATTCTCATCCGGACTCCAAATCAACTAGTTCCGGCGGCATTGGATAGCTATTTCAGCTGGCTACAATTCTTGTCTAATGGCAAAATTCAAAATTCGGACTCGAACATGGTCAAAATTGGATTCCAAAAGCGATCATGAAAATACGTACTATAGTTCGAGAACATGAATGCGCATCAAGAAACGTGCACAAAAACACTCGCTAGAAGTGATACGCACATAAGTATACGTACAAAAGCATGCACAAAAGTACTCACGCAAAAGTGCATTCGCAAACAGGATCATGAAAAAACAAACTACAATCCTAGGACATTAATACAAATCAACAAACATGCATAAACATACTCGCTCAAATTGACATGCACAAATGTACATGTAAAAACACATGCGCAAAAGTGCATTCGCAACAACGTTCTATGAAACACCAAGTACAATACTAGGACTTTAATACGCATCAACAAACAACAGCTAAAACACTAGATAAAAAAGATACAGTGGAGTGTAGAAATAAAACTCTACGTTTACGTTTACGTGGATTTTTTTCCGGATTAATTTATATTTCTTTATTAATTGGTGGATTTGGTATATTACAAATCGAATATTAGGTGTCCAGGACGCAAAAATGATCAAAGAGTTAGAAAAGAGTTGCAATTAGGAAAATAAAATCAAATTACAAGAGAGAATCACCGAACATCTTTGGTAGTGTCCACGAAGTAGAGCATAACTTTCTCATCCGAACTCCAAGTCAACTGGGTCCGGCGGCGTTACTTACCTATTTCAGCTGGCTACAATTTCTGTCTAACGGCCAAATTCCAAATTCGGACTCGAACATGGTCAAAATTGGATTCCAAAAGCGATCATGAAAATACGTACTATAGTTCGAGGACATGAATGCGCATAAAGAAACGTGCACAAAAACACTTGCGAGAAGAGATACGTACATAAGTAAAAGTACAAAAGCATGCACACAAGTACTCACGCAAAAGCGGGTTCGCAAAAAGAAACAAGAAAACACAAACTACAATCCTAGGACATTTAATACAAATCAACAACCATGCATAAGCACACTTGCTTAAATGGACATGCACAAACGTAAATGTAAAAAACCATGCGCAAAAGTGCATTCGCAACAACATTCTTAAAAACACGAACTACAATGCTAGGACTTTAATACGCATCAACAAACAACAACAAAAACACTAGGTACAAAAGATACAGTGGAGTGTATAAATAAAACTCTACGTTTACGTTTACGTGGATTTTTTTTCGGAATATTATATTTCTATATTAATTGGTGGATTTAGTATCTTATAGGTACAAATCGAAAATTACGTGTCCAGGAAGCAAAAATTATCAGAGAGTAAGAAAAGAGTTGCAATTAGGAAAATAAAATCAAATAAGAAGAGAGAATCCCTGAACATCTTTGGTAGTGTCCACGAAGTCGAGCATAACTTTCTCATCCGGACTCCAAATCAACTGGTTCCGGCGGCATTGGATAGCTATTTCAGCTGGCTACAATTCTTGTCTAATGGCAAAATTGAAAATTCGGACTCGAACATGGTCAAAATTGGATTCCAAAAGCGATCATGAAAATACGTACTATAGTTCGAGAACATGAATGCGCATCAAGAAACGTGCACAAAAACACTCGCTAGAAGTGATACGCACATAAGTATAAGTACAAAAGCATGCACAAAAGTACTCACGCAAAAGTGCATTCGCAAACAGGATCATGAAAAAACAAACTACAATCCTAGGACATTAATACAAATCAACAAACATGCATAAGCATACTCGCTCAAATTGACATGCACAAATGTACATGTAAAAACACATGCGCAAAAGTGCATTCGCAACAACGTTCTTTAAAACACAAAGTACAATACTAGGACTTTAATACGCATCAACAAACAACAGCTAAAACACTAGATAAAAAAGATACAGTGGAGTGTAGAAATAAAACTCTACGTTTACGTTTACGTGGATTTTTTTCTGGATTAATTTATATTTCTTTATTAATTGGTGGATTTGGTATATTACAAATCGAATATTAGGTGTCCAGGACGCAAAAATGATCAAAGAGTTAGAAAAGAGTTGCAATTAGGAAAATAAAATCAAATTACAAGAGAGAATCACCGAACATCTTTGGTAGTGTCCACGAAGTAGAGCATAACTTTCTCATCCGAACTCCAAGTCAACTGGTTCCGGCGGCGTTACTTACCTATTTCAGCTGGCTACAATTTCTATCTAACGGCAAAATTCCAAATTCGGACTCGAACATGGTCAAAATTGGATTCCAAAAGCGATCATGAAAATACGTACTATAGTTCGAGGACATGAATGCGCATAAAGAAACGTGCACAAAAACACTTGCGAGAAGAGATACGTACATAAGTCAAAGTACAAAAGCATGCACACAAGTACTCACGCAAAAGCGGGTTCGCAAAAAGAAACAAGAAAACACCAACTACAATCCTAGGACATTTAATACAAATCAACAACCATGCATAAGCACACTTGCTTAAATGGACATGCACAAACGTAAATGTAAAAAACCATGCGCAAAAGTGCATTCGCAACAACATTCTTAAAAACACGAACTACAATACTAGGACTTTAATACGCATCAACAAACAACAATAAAAACACTAGGTACAAAAGATACAGTGGAGTGTATAAATAAAACTCTACGTTTACGTTTACGTGGATTTTTTTTCGGAATATTATATTTCTATATTAATTGGTGGATTTGGTATCTTATAGGTACAAATCGAAAATTACGTGTCCAGGAAGCAAAAATTATCAGAAAGTAAGAAAAGAGTTGCAATTAGGAAAATAAAATCAAATAAGAAGAGAGAATCCCCGAACATCTTTGGTAGTGTCCACGAAGTCGAGCATAACTTTCTCATCCGGACTCCAAATCAACTGGTTCTGGCGGCATTGGATAGCTATTTCAGCTGGCTACAATTCCTGTCTAATGGCAAAATTCAAAATTCGGACTCGAACATGGTCAAAATTGGATTCCAAAAGCGATCATGAAAATACGTACTATAGTTCGAGAACATGAATGCGCATCAAGAAACGTGCACAAAAACACTCGCTAGAAGTGATATGCACATAAGTATAAGTACAAAAGCATGCACAAAAGTACTCACGCAAAAGCAGATTCGCAAAAAGAAACAAGAAAACACAAACTACAATCCTAGGACATTTAATACAAATCAACAACCATGCATAAGCACACTTGCTTAAATGGACATGCACAAACGTAAATGTAAAAAACCATGCGCAAAAGTGCATTCGCAACAACATTCTTAAAAACACGAACTACAATACTAGGACTTTAATACGCATCAACAAACAACAACAAAAACACTAGGTACAAAAGATACAGTGGAGTGTATAAATAAAACTCTACGTTTACGTTTACGTGGATTTTTTTTCGGAAAATTATATTTTTATATTAATTGGTGGATTTGGTATCTTATAGGTACAAATCGAATATTACGTGTCCAGGAAGCAAAAATTATCAGAGAGTAAGAAAAGAGTTGCAATTAGGAAAATAAAATCAAATAAGAAGAGAGAATCCCTGAACATCTTTGGTAGTGTCCACGAAGTCGAGCATAACTTTCTCATCCGGACTCCAAATCAACAGGTTCCGGCGGCATTGGATAGCTATTTCAGCTAGCTACAATTCTTGTCTAATGGCAAAATTCAAAATTCGGACTCGAACATCGTCAAAATTGGATTCCAAAAGCGATCATGAAAATGCGCATCAAGAAACGTGCACAAAAACACTCGCGAGAAGTGATACGCACATAAGTAAAAGTACAAAAGCATACAGATAAGTACTTACGCAAAAGGGCATTCGCAAAAAGAAACATGAAAACACAAACTACAATTGTAGGACATTAATACGAATCAACAAACATGCATAAGCACACTCGCTAAAATGGACATGCAGAAACGTAAATGTAAAAAAACAAGCGCAAAAGTGCACTTGCAACAACGTTCTTAAAAACACGAACTACAATACTAGGACTTTAATACGCATCAATAAACAACAACAAAAACACTAGGTAAAAAAGATACAGTGGAGTGTAGAAATAAAACTCTACTTTTATGTTTACGTTTACGTGGATTTGTATTCGGATTAATTTATATTTCAATATTAATTTGTGGATTTGGTATCTTAGAGGTACAAATCGAAAATTAGGTGTCTAGGCAGCAAAAATGATCAAAGAGTAAGAAAAGAGTCGAAATTAGGAAAATAAAATCAAATTAGAAGAGAGAATCCCCGAACATCTTTGGTTGTGTCCACGAAGTCGAGCATAACTTTCTCAACCAGACTCCAAATCAACTAGTTCCGCCGGCATTGGAAATCTATTTCATCTGGCTACAATTACTGTCTAATGGCAAAATTCCAAATTCGGACTCGAACATGGTAAAAATTGGATTCCAAAAGCGCTCATGAAACTACATACTACAGTTCAAGGACATGAATACGCATCAAGAAACATGCACAAAAACACTCGCTAGAAAAGATACGGACACAAGTAAAACTACAAAATCATGCACAAAAGTAATCACGCAAAAGTGCTATCGCAAAAAGGATCATGAAAACACAAACTACAATCCTAGGACATTAATACAAATCAACAAACAAGCACAAAGACACTGGCTCAAATGGACATGCACAAACGTACTTGTAAAAAAACATGCACAAAAGTGCATTCGCAACAACGTTCTTAAAAACACGAACTACAAAACTAGTACTTTAATACGCATCAAAAAACAACAGCAAAAACAGTAGATAAAAAAGATACAGTGAAGTGTAGAAATAAAACTCTACGTTTACGTTTACGTTGATTTTTTTTTCGAATTAATTTATATTTCTATATTAATTGGTGGATTTGGTATCTTATTAGTACAAATAAAAATTTAGGTGTCCAGGAAGCAAAAATGATCAAAGAGTAAGAAAAGAGTTGCAATTAGGAAACTAAAATCAAATTTGAAGAGAGAATCCCTGAACATCTTTGGTAGTGTCCACGAAGTCGAGCATATCTTTCTCATCCGGACTCCAAATCAACTGATTCCGGCGGCATTACAAAGCTATTTCAGCTGGCTTCAATTTCTGTCTAAAGGCAAAATTTCAAATTCGGACTCGAACATGATCAAAATTGGATTCCCAAAAGCGATCATGAAAATACGTACTATAGTTCGAGGACATGAATGCGCATCAAGGAAACGTGCACAAAAACACTTGCGAGAAGAGATACGCACATAAGTAAAAGTACAAAAGCATGCACACAAGTACTCACGCAAAAGTGCATTCGCAAAAAGAAACAAGAAAACACAAACTACAATCCTAGGGCATTAATACAAATCAACAAACATGCAATAAGCACACTCGCTAAAATGGACATGCACAAACGTAAATGTAAAAAAACATGCGCAAAAGTGCATTCGCAACAACGTTCTTTAAAACACGAACTAGAATACTAGGACTTTAATACGCATCAACAAAGAACAACAAAAACACTAGGTAAAAAGATACAATGGAGTGTAGAAAGAAAACTCTACGTTTATGTTTACGTTTACGTGCATTTTTTTTCGGATTAATTTATATGTCTATATTAATTGGTGGATTTGGTATCTTATAGGTACAAATCAAAAATTAGGTGTCCAGGAAGTAAAAATGATTAAAGAGTAAGAAAAGAGTTGCAATTAGGAAAATAAAATCAAATTAGAAGAGAGAATCCCCGAATATCTTTGGTAGTGTCCACGAAGTCGAGCATAACTCTCTCATCCGGACTCCAAATCAACTGGTTCTGGCGGCATTGGATAGCTATTTCAGCTGGCTACATTGTGTGTCTAACGGCAAAATTCCAAATTCGGACTCGAACATGGTCAAAATTGGATTCCAAAAGCGATCATGAAAATACGTAGTATAGTTCGAGGACATGAATGCGCATCAAGAAATGTGCACAAAAACACTCGCGAGAACAGATACGCACATAAGTAAAAGTACAAAAGCATGCACAAAAGTACACACGCAAAAGCGCATTCGCAAAAAGAAACATGAAAACACGAACTACAATCGTAGAACATTAATACGAATCAACAAACATGCATAAGCACACTTGCTCAAATGGACATGCAGAAATGTAAATGTAAAAAAACAAGCACAAAAGTGCACTCGCAACAACGTTCTTAAAAACACGAACTACAATACTAGGACTTTAATATGCATCAACAAACAACATCAAAAACACTAGGTAAAAAAGATACAGTGGAGTGTAGAAATAAAACTCTACTTTTATGTTTTCGTTTACGTGGATTTTATTTCGGATTAATTTATATTTCTATATTAATTGGTGGATTTGGTATCTTATAGGTACAAATCTAATATTAGGTGTCCAGGAAACAAAAATGATCAAAGAGTAAGAAAAGAGTTGCAATTAGGAAAATAAAATCAAATTAGAAGAGAGAATCCCCGAACATCTTTGGTAGTGTCCACGAAGTCGAGCATAACATTCTCATCCGGACTCCAAATCACCTAGTTCCGGCGGCGTTACAAACCTATTTCAGCTGGCTACAATTCCTGTCTAATGGCAAAATTCCAAATTCGGACTCGAACATGGTCAAAATTGGATTCCAAAAGCAATCATGAAAATACGTACTATAGTTCGAGGGCATGAAGGCGCATCAAGAAACGTACACAAATACACTCGCGAGAAGAGATACGCACATAAGTAAAAGTATAAAAGCATGCACACAAGTACTCACGCAAAAGCGCATTCTCAAAAAGAAACAATGAAACACAAACTACAATCCTAGGACATTATTACAAAACAACAAACATGCATAAGCACACTTGCTAAAATGGACGAGCGCAAACGTTAATGTAAAAAAAAACATGCGCAAAAGTGCATTCGCAACAACGTTCTTTAAACCACGAACTACAATACTAGGACTTT
>NW_012193806.1:241638-286190 GCF_000504015.1 Erythranthe guttata | reverse complement strand
TGTAGAAATAAAACTCTACGTTACGTTTACGTGGATTTTTTTCGGATTATTTATATATCTATATTAATTGGTGGATTTGGTATCTTATAGGTACAAATCGAAAATTAGGTGTCGAGGAAGCAAAAACGATCAAATAGTAAGAAAAGAGTAGTTAGTAGGAAAATAAAATCCAATTAGAAGTGAGAATCCCCGAACATCTTAGGTAGTGTCCACGAAGTCGAGCATAACTTTCTCATCCGGACTCCAAATCAACTGGTTCTGGCGGCATTGGATAGCTATTTCAGCTGGCTACAATTCCTGTCTAATGGCACAATTCAAAATTCGGACTCGAACATGGTCAAAATTTGGATTCCAAAAGCGATCATGAAAATACGTACTATAGTTCGAGAACATGAATGCGCATCAAGAAGTGTGCACAAAAACACTTGTTAGAAGTAATACGCACATAAGTAAAAGTACAAAAGCATGCACACAAGTACTCGAGCAAAAGCGCATTCGCAAAAAGAAACAAGAAAACACAAACTACAATCCTAGGACATTAATACAAATCAACAAACATGCATAGGCCCCTTCGCTAACATGGACATGCACAAACGTAAATGTAAAAAGACCCGCGCAAAAGTGCATTCGCAACAACGTTCTTAATAACACGAACTACAATACTAGGACTTTAATACGCATCAACAAACAACACCAAAAACACTAGGTAAAAAAAATACAGTGGAGTGTAGAAATAAAACTCTACGTTTACGTGCATTTTTTTTCGGATTAATTTATATTTCTATATTAATTGGTTGATTTGGTATCTTACAGGTACAAATGGAAAATTAGGTGTCTAGGAAGCAAAAATGATCAAAGAGTAAGAAAAGAGTTGCAATTAGGAAAATAAAATCAAATTAGAAGAGAGAATCCCCGAACATCTTTGGTAGTGTCCACGAAGTCGAGCATAACTTTCTCATCCGGACTCCAAATCAACTGGTTCCGGCGGCATTGGATAGCTATTTCGGCTGGCTACAATTCCTGTCTAATGGCAAAATTCAAAATTTGGACACGAACATGATCAAAATTGGATTCCAAAAGCGATCATGAAAATACGTACTATAGTTCAAGAACATGAATGCGCATCAAGAAACGTGCACAAAAACACTCGCTAGAAGTGATACGCACAGAAGTAAAAGTACAAAAGCATGCACAAAAGTACTCACGCAAAAGTGCATTCGCAAACAGGATCATGAAAACACAAACTACAATCCTAGGACATTAATACAAATCAATAAACATGCTTAAGCTTACTCGCTCAAATGGACCTGCACAAACGTACATGTAAAAAAACATGCGCAAAAGTGCATTCGCAACAACGTTCTTTAAAACACGAACTACAATACTAGGACTTTAATACACTTCAACAAACAACATAAAAAACACTAGATAAAAAAGATACAGTGGAGTGTAGAAATAAAACTCTAGGTTTACGTTTACGTGGATTTTTTTTCGGATTAATTTATATTTCTATATTAATTGGTTGATTTGGTACAAATCGAATATTCGGGGTCGAGGAAGCAAAAATGATCAAAGAGTAAGAAAAGAGTTGCAATTAGGAAAATAAAATGAAATTAGAAGAGAGAATCACCGAACATCTTTGGTAGTGTCCACGAATTCGAGCATAACTTTCTCATCCGAACTCCAAATCAACTGGTTCCGCCGGCGTTACATACCTATTTCAGCTGGCTACAATTTCTGTCTAACGGCGAAATTCCAAATTCGGACTCGAACATGGTTAAAATTTGATTCCAAAAGCGATCATGAAAATACGTAATATAGTTCGAGGGCATGAATGCGCATCAAGAAACGTGCACAAAATTACTCGCGAGAAGAGATACGCACATAAGTAAAAGTACAAAAGCGTGCACACAAGTACTCACGCAAAAGCGCTTTCGCTAAGTGAAACAATGAAACACAAACTACCATCCTAGGAAATTATTGACAATCAACAAACATGCATAAGCACACTTGCTAAAATGGACATGCACAAAAGTAAATGTAAAAAAATATGCGCAAAAGTGCATTCGCAACAACGTTCTTTAAAACACGAACTACAATACTAGGACTTTAATACGTATCTACAATCTGCAGCAAATACACTATATACAAAAGCTACAGTGGAGAGTAGAAATAGAACTCTACGTTTACGTTTACGTGGATTTTTTGTCCGATTAATTGATATTTCTATATTAATTGATGGATTGGGTATCTAATAGGTACAAATCGAAATATTAGGTGTCCAGGAAGCAAAAATGATCAAAGAGTAAGAACAGAGTTGCAATTAGGAAAATAAAATCAAATTAGAAGAGAGAATCACCGAACATCTTTAGTAGTGTTCACGAAGTCGAGCATAACGTTCTCATCCGAACTCCAAATCAACTGGTTCCGGCGGCGTTACAAACCTATTTCAGCTGGCTATAATTTCTGTCTAACGGCGAAATTCAAAATTCGGACTCGAACATGGTTAAAATTTGATTCCAAAAGCGATCATGGAAATACGTACTATAGTTCGAGGGCATGTATGCGCATCAAGATACGTGCACAAAATTACTCGCGAGAAGAGATACGCACATAAGTAAAAGTATAAAAGCATGCACACAAGTACTCACGCAAAAGCGCATTCTCAAAAAGAAACAATGAAACACAAACTACAATCCTAGGACATTATTACAAAACAACAAACATGCATAAGCACACTTGCTAAAATGGACATGCACAAACGTTAATGTAAAAAAAAACATGCGCAAAAGTGCATTCGCAACAACGTTCTTAAAAACACGAACTACAATACTAGGACTTTAATACGCATAACAAAAAACAACAAAAACACTAGGTAAAAAAGATAAAGTAAAGTGTAGAAATAAAACTCTACGTTTACGTTTACATGGATTTTTTTTCGGATTAATTTATATTTCTATATTAATTTGTGGATTTGGTATCTTATATGTACAAATCGAAAATTAGGTGTCCAGGAAGCAAAAATGATCAAAGAGTAAGAAAAGAGTTGCAATTAGGAAAATAAAATCTAATTAGAAGAGAGAATCCCCGAATTGTTGGGATAAGAAGCCCAGGATTCAATGAAAATTCGCAAGAAGTTGTAGATTCGCCGGTTTTTATTTTATTAACATGCTTTGATTAGATTCATTTAAAGCGGAATAAACCTAATCTAGCAACTTACAGTTTTTGCGAGCAGAATCGTTTCTATCTTCGGCGCACGAACGAGGATCTCTTCCTTCACCGATATCTCTGCGATCGTTGATGCATTCGCAAAACCCTTCAGACGGATTGTACATCAAATGGTTAGGAAGCTACGGTATACATTTCGAGCCTATCCGACTAACGGTTGATTTATGGTGATTTTCTTCGCAGAACTGCTCAGAAAATTGGGGAATTATAGTTTGCTCTAAAAACCTATAATCTTCTATTGTATATCCCGGATTAATAATTCTTCTACAAGGGTGGACTTGTACTTGAAGAATTCTAAATCTATAATCGAGAAATCAGAGAGAAAAAAAGAAGAGAAAACATATTTCTCTCCAACGTGAAATAGGCGTGTGTAAATTATTCATCTCTCATCAACCTAATCTCTATTATATATAACACAAGGAATTAGAGTCACACATAGAGAGGATTACATGGAAACAAATCCCACTCCTTCTATAACTCTATATAATCGAAAATTGTAGTCCAATGGGGACTTAATTTTCGGTTATATTAATTCCAATATATAATATTGGTTGAACTTTATTTTCTCGATTAATTAGAAAATCCACTGGGCTACAATAGGGACTAAAGGAGAAAATATAAATCAGGCAACTAATAATTAATTAAATCCAAACTCTTAAAATAATTCATTTAATTAATCATTAAATAATTATTTATTTTCCACTACCAAATAATTATTGAACTCCCGTTTATATTCTCAAATATTACATTCGAGCTCCGGTCAATCATTACTTAGATTCTTCCCACATTAAGATATCTTATAACCACCAAATAATTTATTCACTGCTAAATAAATTAAATGGTTTCTTTTCATGAGTCTTACCCGCTTAACTTATTTGAGTATGCCGGTTTCAGAGATGTGGATTCCTTTCGATAATTAATTTCCACCTATTAATTCTTAATGTCTCTACCCAACGCACCGGGGCCATTTGACTCAATATAGGAATCTCTCCCATTGTGACATCAAAGTAGAGATCATCAATTAAATATGTACGTTAATTATCTAGGGATTAACAGAGTAAGTAATTTACTGTCAACTAGAAATAATACAGTTTCATTTTGAACAGTGATGAAACAATTATTTCACTTTGTCCGGTTCAACACATGCCGGGTGTGCTAGCACAATAAGTCAAAATAATAACTACAAAAGTTATTCTGTTTACTGTGATCAAGACCAATCACTTAAATATTGTGCTACAATCTTTTACCAATGGTTAGTCCATTTCCATCAAGATTGTGAACGTTATCTTTATATTCTAAACGAACTTTCGAAATGATCTTTCTGTGCGCCGTAGCACACCATCTCGAATACTATTAGAATATTAGACTTATGCTTTTAATTAATTGACAAACAATCGATTAAATGCATTGAATACCCTAGTGCAGATTCTCATAAAATGATAATATACAATTTTATTAATTCAATAATAAAATTATGAGCTAAAAGCGAGACTTTTAGTCTACTATCCTAACACGTATATCTTTGGTAGTGTCCACGAAGTCGAGCATAATTTTATCATCCAGAATCCAAATCAACTGGTTCCGGCAACATTAGAAAGTTATTTCAGATGGCTACAATTTCTGTCTAACGGCAAAATTCCAAATTCGGACTCGAACATGGTCAAAATTGGATTGCAAAAGCGATCATGAAAACACGTTCTACAGTTCGAGGACATGAATACACATCAAGAAACTTGCACAAAAACACTCGATAGAAGAGGTATGCACAAAAGTAAAAGTACAAAAGCATGCCCAAAAGTACTCACGCAAAAGTGCATTCGCAAAAAGGATCATGAAAACACAAACTACAATCCTAGGACATTAATACAAATCAACAAAAATGCACAAATACACTCGCTCAAATGGACATGCACAAACGTACTGTAAAAAAACATGCGCAAAAGTGCATTCGCAACAACGTTCTTACAAACATGAACTACAATACAAGGACTTTAATACGTATCAACAAAGAACAACAAAAACACTAGATAAAAATGATACAGTGGAGTGTAGAAATAAAACTCTACGTTTACGTTTACGTGGATTTTTTTTCGGATTAATTTATATTTCTATATTAATTGGTAGGTTTGGTATCTTATAGGTACAAATCGAAAATTAGGTGTCCAGGAAGCAATAACGATCAAAGAGTAAGAAAAGAGTTGCAAGTAGGAAAATAAAATCAAATTAGAAGAGTGAATCCCCGAACATCTTAGGTAGTGTCCACGAAGTCGAGCATAACTTTCTCATCCGGACTCCAAATCAACTGATTCCGGCGGCATAACAAAGCTATTTCGGCTGGCTACAATTTCTGTCTCACGGCAAAATTCCAAATTCGGAATCGAACATTGTCAAAATTGGATTCCAAAATCGATCATGAAAATACGTACTACAGTTTGAGGACATGAATGCGCATCAAGAAACGTGAACAAAAAGACTCGATAGAAGAGATACGCACATAAGTAAAAGAACAAAAGAATGCACAAAAGTACTCACGCAAAAGTGCATTCGCAAACAGGATCATGAAAACACAAACCACAATCCTAGGACATTAATACAAATCAACAAACATATAAGCACACTCGCTAAAATGGACATGCACAAACGTAAAGGAAAAAAAACACGCGCAAAAGTGCATTCGCAACAACGTTCTTAAAAACACGAACTCCAATACTAGGACTTTGATACGCATCAACAAACAACAGGAAAAACACTAGATAAAAAAGATACAGTGGAGTGTAGAAATAAAACTCTACGTTTACATTTACGTGGATTTTTTTTCGGATTAATTTATATTTCTATATTAATTGGTGGATTTGGTATTTTGTAGGTACAAATCGAATATTAGGTGTCCAGGAAGCAAAAATGATCAAAGAGTAAGAAAAGAGTTGCAATTTGGAAAATAAAATCAAATTAGAAGAGAGAATCACCGAACATCTCTGGTAGTGTCCACGAAGTCGAGCATAACCCTCTCATCCGAACTCCAAATCAACTGGTTCCGGTGGCGTTACAAACCTATTTCAGCTGGCTACAATTTCTGTCTAACGATAAAATTCCAAATTCGAACTCGAACATGGTCTAAATTGGATTCCAAAAGCGATCATGAAAATACGTACTATAGTTCGAGGACATGAATGCGCATAAAGAAACGTGCACTAAAACACTTGCGAGAAGAGATACGCACATAAGTAAAAGTACAAAAGCATGCACACAAGTACTCACGCAAAAGCGCATTCGCAAAAAGAAACAAGAAAACACAAAGCACAATCCTAGGACATTTAATACAAATCAACAAACATGCATAAGCACACTTGCTAAAATGGACATGCACAAACGTAAATGTAAAAAACCATGCGCAAAAGTGCATTCGCAACAACATTCTTAAAAACATGAACTACAATACTAGCACTTTAATACGCATCAACAAACAACAACAAAAACACTAGGTAAACAAGATACAGTGGAGTGTAGAAATAAAACTCTACGTGTACGTGCATTTTTTTTCGGATTAATTTATATTTCTATATTAATTGGTGGATTTTGTATCTTATAGGTACAAATCGAAAATTAGGTGTCCAGGAAGCAAAAATTATCAAAGAGTAAGAAAAGAGTTGTAATTAGGAAAATAAAATCAAATTAGAAGAGAGAATCCCCGAACATCTTTGGTAGTGTCCACGAAGTCGAGCATAACTTTCTCATCCGGACTTCAAATCAACTGGTTCCGGCGGCATTACATAGCTATTTCAGCTGGCTACAATTCCTGTCTAATGGCAAAATTCAAAATTCGGACTCGAACATGGTCAAAATTGGATTCCAAAAGAGATCATGAAAATACGTACTATAGTTCGAGAACATGAATGCGCATCAAGAAACGTGCACAAAAACACTCGCTAGAAGTGATACGCACATAAGTATAAGTACAAAAGCATGCAAAAAAGTACTCACGCAAAAGTGCATTCGCAAACGGGATCATGAAAAAACAAACTACAATCCTAGGACATTAATACAAATCAACAAACATGGATAAGCATACTCGCTCAAATTGACATGCACAAACGTACATGTAAAAAAACATGCGCAAAAGTGTATTCGCAACAACGTTCTTTAAAACACAAAGTACAATACTAGGACTTTAATACGCATCAACAAACAACAGCAAAAACACTAGATAAAAAAGATACAGTGGAGTGTAGAAATAAAACTCTACGTTTACGTTTACGTGGATTTTTTTCCGGATTAATTTATATATATTTATTAATTGGTGGATTTGGTATCTTACAAATTGAATATTAGGTGTCCAGGACGCAAAAATGATCAAAGAGTTAGAAAAGAGTTGCAATTAGGAAAATAAAATCAAATTACAAGAGAGAATCACCGAACATCTTTGGTAGTGTCCACGAAGTAGAGCATAACTTTCTCATCCGAACTCCAAGTCAAATGGTTCTGGCGGCGGTACTAACCTATTTCAGCTGGCTACAATTTCTGTCTAACGGCAAAATTCCAAATTCGGACTCGAACATGGTCAAAATTGGATTCCAAAAGCGATCATGAAAATACGTACTATAGTTCGAGGAAATGAATGCGCATAAAGAAACGTGCACAAAAACACTTGCGAGAAGAGATATGTACATAAGTAAAAGTACAAACGCATGCACACAAGTACTCACGCAAAAGCGGGTTCGCAAAAAGAAACAAGAAAACACAAACTACAATCCTAGGACATTTAATACAAATCAACAAACATGCATAAGCACACTTGCTAAAATGGACATGCACAAACGTAAATGTAAAAAACCATGCGCAAAAGTGCATTCGCAACCACATTCTTAAAAACACGAACTACAATACTAGGACTTTAATACGCATCAATAAACAACAACAAAAACACTAGGTACAAAAGATACAATGGAGTGTATAAATAAAACTCTACGTTTACGTTTACGTGGATTTTTTTTCGGAATATTATATTTCTATATTAATTGGTAGATTTGGTATCTTATAGGTACAAATCGAAAATTAGGTGTCCAGCAAGCAAAAATTATCAAAGAGTAAGAAAAGAGTTGCAATTAGGAAAATAAAATCAAATAAGAAGAGAGAATCCCTGAACATCTTTGGTAGTGTCCACGAAGTCGAGCATAATTTTCTCATCCGGACTCCAAATCAACTGGTTCCGGCGGCATTGGATAGCTATTTCAGCTGGCTACAATTCCTGTCTAATGGCAAAATTCAAAATTCGGACTCGAACATGGTCAAAATTGGATTCCAAAAGCGATCATGAAAATACGTACTATAGTTCGAGAACATGAATGCGCATCAAGAAACGTGCACAAAAACACTCGCTTGAAGTGATACGCACATAAGTATAAGTACAAAAGCATGTACAAAAGTACTCACGCAGAAGTGCATTCGCAAACAGGATCATGAAAAAACAAACTACAATCCTAGGACGTTAATACAAATCAACAAACATGCATAAACATACTCGCTCAAATGGATAGGCACAAACGTACATGTAAAAAAACATTCGCAAAAGTGCATTCACAACAACATTATTTAAAACACAAACTACAATACTAGGACTATAATACGCATCAACAAACAACATTAAAAACACTAGATAATAAAGATACAGTGGAGTGTAGAAATAAATCTCTACGTTTACGTTTACGTGGATTTTTTTTCAGATTAATTTATATTTCTATATTAATTGGTGGATTTGGTATCTTGTAGGTACAAATCAAAAATTAGGTGTCCGAGAAGCAAAAATGATCAAGAGGAAGAAAAGAGTTGCAATTAGGAAAATAAAATCAAATTAGATGAGAGAATCCCCGAATATCTTTGGTAGTGTCCACGAAGTTGAGCATAACTTTCTCATCAGGAATCCAAATCAACAAGTTTCGGCTGCATAACAAAATTATTTCGGATGGCTACAATTTCTGTCTAACGGCGAAAATTCCAAATTCGGACTCGAACATGGTCAAAATTGGATTCCAAAAGCGATCATGAAAATGCGTACTATAGTTCGAGGATATGAATACTCATGAAGAAACGTGCACAAAAACACTCGCGAGAACAGATACACACACAAGTAAAACTACAAAAGAATGCATACAAGTACTCACGCAAAAGTGCATTCGCAAAAAGGATCAGGAAAACACAAACTACAATCCTAGGACATTAATACAAATCAACAAACATGCACAAAGACGCTCGCTCAAATGGACATGCACAAACGTACATGTAAAAAAACATGCGCAAAAGTGCATTCTCAACAACGTTCTTAAAAACACCAACTACAAAACTAGGACTTTAATACGCATCAACAAACAACAGCAAAAACACTAGATAAAAAAGTTACAGTCGAGTGTAGAAATATAACTCTACGTTTTCGTTTACGTGGATTTTTTTTCGCATTAATTTATATTTCTATATTAATTGGTGAATTTGGTATCTTATAGGTACAAATCGATTATTAGGTGTCTAGGAACCAAAAATGATCAAAGATTAAGAAAAGAGTTGCAATTAGGAAAATAAAATCAAATTAGACGAGAGAATCCCCGAACATCTTTAGTAGTGTCCACGAAGTCGAGCATAAGTTTCTCATCCAAACTCCGAATCAACTGGTTCCGGCGACGTTATAAACCTATTTCAGCTGGCTACAATTTCTGTCTAACGGCGACATTCAAAATTCGGACTCGAACATGGTCAAAATTGGATTCCAAAAGCGATCATGAAAATACGTACTATAGTTCGAGGACATGAATGCGCATCAAGAAACGTGCACAAAAACACTCGCGAGAACAGATACGCACATAAGTAAAAGTACAAAAGCATGCATTCCAGTACTCACGCAAAAGCGCATTCGCATAAAGAAACATGAAAACACAAACTACAATCGTAGGACATTAATACAAATCAACAAACATGCATAAGCACACTTGCTAAAATGGACATGCAGAAACGTAAATGTAAAAAAACATGCGCAAAAGTGCTTTCGCAACAACGTTCTTAAAAACACGAACTACAATCTTAGGAATTTAATACGCATCAACAAACAACAACAAAAACACTAGGTAAAAAAGATATACAGTGGAGTGTAGAATTAAAACTCTACTTTTACGTTTACGTTTACGTGGATTTTGTTTCGGATTAATTTATATTTCTATATTAATTTGTGGATTTGGTATCTTATAGGTACAAATCGAAAATTAGGTGATATGATCCTAACTACATCCAACACGAAGAATTGGAAGACATGGAAGAGCGAAATTCGTTGGAGAACTCGAATTTCATGCATCCCGAAAGTCTCGTATAATTCTGGCAGAGTACACTATTTGGCTTATTACTTTCTCATCTGAAGTCTAATTAAGGTGATTCGAATTGCTACGGAAAGCCAACTTAAAAATCTAAAACTTGGCTGTTTTGATCCGAGAGATTCGGAGTGGAAGAGGTCAGAAATCGAGCTCGAAGTCAGACACGTGCACAACCAAATGTCTACTCGAGTTATGAAGAATGTTCGTGTCGTCGACTTGATATTTGGAGTTTAGATTTTATTAAATTACGTTTTTATTTCAGGATTTATATTATGTTTTTATTATTTTAGAGTTCTTTTATGGTTAGGATATTCTTATTTATTAGTTTCCTTATTATAGTTTAGGTAAGAGTCCTTTTCCTTGTGAAAAAAGAGTCTTTTTAGATCTTATAAATAGGCTGCCAATTTGGCTTATTTTTAATGGACGAAGCTTAATGATTTAATGGAGTTTATTCACTTAGGTTCTTTTAGAACTTTTCGAACATTTCGGTGGATTCCGTTTGTTCACCCCGACTTATCAATCGATCTTCCGCAATCGATTGTGGCGTCTTCACATACCAAGGTTCTTGCCTCCTTATAGGCAATGGGTCGCGGTTCCACCCTTTGATTCCTTCTTTGGACGGTCCTGGATGTGATATCCGAAGTATTGATATCGGGTCTCGTCACATGGTTGGCGTGGTTCGTATTATTTGGTATCAGAGCCATCTTCCTAAGAAGGTTTCGCCTATCCTTTATCTTTATTTTTGAGTCAGTCTTTGTTTTCGTGTCTATTGTTGTTGAGTCTCCCAGTCTTTCGTTTTGTCTCTTTAGAGTCCATAAACCAATTAAAAAAAATTGAAATTTATTTTTTGTTTGAAGTTTTTTTGAGTCTAAGTTAGGTTTTGTCTAGAGTAAAAAAAAAATCGAAAAAAAAAGGAAAAAAAAAAAAAAGAACGAGTGAGTTTTGTTATTCGTTAATTTCGTGAACTCTATTAAGTTTCTTTCTTGTGGCGTCAACATTATAACTTTGGTTCGTGGTTCTATATAGCCATTGGGTCAAGTTGGTTGTTCCATACTTTCGGTTTGCGTTTCTATATAAACGTTAGGTCAGTGTGCTAACAAGGAAAATTTAATCTGTTTTCTGGATGGGGAATTTCATTATTAATTGTTCGTAAAAAGAAAAAACTAAAAAGTTCCAAATACAGTGAAGAACTTTCTGCCTCATGGATTCACTTTCAATACTACACGCTCATTCAAAGGAATCGAATTCGAGGACGAATTCTTTTGAAGAAATGGAGTATGATATGATCCTAACTACATCCAACACGAAGAATTGGAAGACATGGAAGAGCGAAATTCGTTGGAGAAGTCGAATTTCATGCATCCCGAAAGTCTCGTATAATTCTGGCAGAGTACACTATTTCGCTTATTACTTTCCCATCTGAAGTCCAATTAAGGTGATTCAAATTGCTACGGAAAGCCAACTTAAAAATCTAAAACTATGCTGTTTTGATCTTAGAGAGATTCGGAGTGGAAGAGGTCGTACGTATTTTCATGATCGCTTTTGGAATACAATTTTGACCATGTTCGAGTCCGAATTTGTAACTTTGCCGTTAGACAGATATTGTAGCCAGCTGAAATAGCTTTCCAATACCGCCTAAAACAGTTGATTTGGAGTCCGGATGAGAAAGTGATGCTTGACTTCGTGGACACTACCAAACATGTTCGTGGATTCTCTCTTCTACATTGATTTTATTTTCCTAGCTGCAACTCTTTTCTTACTCTATGATCATTTTTGCTTCCTGGACACCTAATTTTCAATTTGTACCTTTAAGATACCAAAGCCACCAATTAATATAGAAATATAAATTAATTCAAAAAAAAATCCACGTAAACGAAAACGTAGAGTTTTATTTCTACAATCCACTGTATCTTTTTTATCTAGTGTTTTTGTTGTTGTTTGTTGATGCGTATTAAAGTCCTAGTATTGTAGTTCGTGTTTTTAAGAATGTTGCTGCGAATGCACTTTTGCGCATGCTTTTTTACATGTACGTTTGTGCATGTCCATTTGAACGAGTGTCTTTGTGCATGTTTGTTGACTTGTATTAATGTCCTAGGATTGTAGTTTGTGTTTTCATGATCCTGTTTGCGAATGCACTTTTGCGTGAGTAATTTTGTGCATGCTTTTGTACTTTTACATATGTGTCCGTATCTTTTCTAGCGATTGTTTTTGTGCACGTTTCTTGATGCGCATTCATGTCCTGGATCTGTAGTACGTATTTTCATGATCGCTTTTGGAATCAAATTTTGACCATGTTCGAGTCCGAATTTGGAATTTTACCGTTAGACATAAATTGTAGCCAGCTGAAATAGCTTTGTAATGCCGCCGCAATCAGTTGATTTGGAGTCCGGATGAGACAGTTATGTTCGACTTCGTGGACACTACCAAAGATGTTCTGGGATTCTCTCTTCTAATTTGATTTTATTTTCCTAATTGCAACTCTTTTCTTACTCTTTGAACATTTTTGCTTCCTGGACACCTAATTTTTTATTTGTACCTATAAGATACCAAATCCACCAATTAATATAGAAATATAAATTAATTCGAAAAAAAATCCACGGAAACGTAAACGTAGAGTTTTATTTCTACACTCCACTGTATCTTTTTTATCTAGTGTTTTTGCTGTTGTTTGTTGATGCGTATTAAAGTTCTAGTATTGTAGTTCGTATTTTTAAGAACGTTATTCCAAATGCACTTTTGCGCATGTTTTTTTACATGTACGTTTGTGCATGTCCATTTGATCGAGCGTCTTTGTGCATGTTTCTTGATTTGTATTAATGTCCTAGGATTGTAGTTTGTGTTTTCATGATCCTTTTTGCGAATGCACTTTTGCATGAGTACTTTTGTGCATGCTTTTGTACTTTTACTTATGTGCGTATCACTTCTAGCGAGTGTTTTTGTGCACATTTCTTGATGCGCATTCATGTTCTCGAACTATAGTACGTATTTTCATGATCGCTTTTGGAATCCAATTTTGACCATCTTCGAGTCCGAATTTTGAATTTTTCCTTTACACAGAAATTGTAGCCAGCTGAAACAGCATTCCAACGCCGCCCGAACCGGTTGATTTGGAGTCCGGATGAGAAAGTTATGCTCGACTTCGTGGACACTACCAAAGATGTTCGGGGATTCTGTTTTCTAATTTGATTTTAGTTTCCTAATTGCAACTATTTTCTTATTCTTTGATCATTTTTGCTTCTTGGACACCTAATTTTCTATTGAGTAAAAAGCAGTCCCCCTAAACTATGACCCGTTTTGCACTTTGCCCCCCCCAACAAAAAAAAAATTGCACGTTTTTACATGAGCTCGTTTATTCGTTGCACAGTTCCCCCTGAACTAAATTTTCCGACAATTTTGACCGGAATTCTAAAACATGTGCAGTGCACGTGAGATTTGCAGGGATACATTTGTCCATTCACATACATCCTATATATTAAATATAAATTAATCGTTTAAATTAATAAAAAAACAAAAAAATAAAAGAAAAAGAAAAGGTGTAACTCACCAGCCTCCCAAACCCAAGCCATCCCCCAGCCCCAGCCAAAAGACATCCTAACTCAAATTTCAAAAAGTCAACTCAAAGCTCAAAACCTCATTTTCTTCCTTAATCTTTCTTGTTTTTGTTCTTATTTTTTTCCTCCTTTTTCACTCCGTTGGTCCTCGTCGCGTAAAACGGAATCGGAGAATAAATAATGGGAAGAGTCCAACTTGACGGCATCGAGGTCTTTGGTTAATGGATACTGAATGTCGTCGGCAACGGCCACGGCGGCGACTGTGTTGTCGCCCTGGCTGAGGCGGAGAATGTTCATGAGGCAAATTGCCTTGTTGAAATTTAGGGCAGGGAACAATTTCTCCGGTGAAAGAATTTCTTGTTTTTCCCCAAATTCTCGGGGTGGTTTAATTGTTGTGGCGATTGGTAGCATTTTTTGTGGAGGATAAAGTTGCAAGGTTTGCCGGCAGAGGTGGCATCGGCGTCAGCGTCGAGTTTGCCGGTGGAGACGGGAGCAGTGTTGATGGTCAAAGGAAATCTCAAATTGTCATTCAAAAAAATCCCCAAATTCAGTTCAAATAAAATATATTTATATAGATTCCATCTTTGAGTTGGTGGTCAAAAGTCACTAGGAGCAGGTTATCTACGGCGGCGACACTAGTAGACAATTTTGGTTCCAGGTTTTTCTCGACGAAGGAGGAGGACGGTGTTGCAGATTTTTGCTCCTTTTCTTTTCTTTTATTTATTATTATTATTTGTTTTTTTTTATTTAGTTGGATGAATGTAAGGGAATAGACACTTTTAACCCTGCCAAACTCACGTGAATGACATGTGGTGTAAGATTCCAGTTAAAATTGAATTTTTAGGGCACCGTGCAACAAAAAATCAAGTTTAGGTAAAAAACGTGCAAAACAAATTTGTTTGGGGGGTAAAGTGCAAAACTGGTCATAGTTTAGGGGGTAAACTGCTTTTTACTCTTTTCGATTTGTACCAATAAGATACCAAATCCACCAATTAATATAGAAATATAAATTCATTCGAAAAAAAATCCACGTAAACGTAAACGTAGAGTTTTATTTCTACACTCCACTGTATCTTTTTTATCTAGTGTTTTTGTTGTTGTTTGTTGATGCATATTAAAGTCCTAGTTTTGTAGTTCGTGCTTTTAAGAACGTTATTGCGAATGCACTTTTGCGCATGTTTTTTTACATGTACGTTTGTGCATGACCATTTGAGCGAGTGTCTTTGTGCATGTTTGTTGATTTGTATTAATGTCATAGGATTGTAGTTTGTGTTTTCATGATCCTTTTTGCGAATGCACTTTTGCGTGACTAATTTTGTGCAAGCGCTTGTAGTTTTACTTGTGTCCGTATCTTTTCTAGCGAGTGTTTTTGTGCACGTTACTTGATGCGCATTCATGTCCTCGGACTGTAGTACGTATTTTCATGATCACTTTTGGAATCCAATTTTGACCATGTTCGAGTCCGAATTTGGAATTTTGCCATTGGACAGGAATTGTAGCCAGCTGAAATAGCTTTCCAATACCGCCGTAACCAGTTAATTTGGAGTCCGGATGAGAAAGTTATGCTCGACTTCGTGGACACTACCAAAGATGTTCGGGGATTCAGATGTTCGGGGATTCTCTCTTCTAATTTGATTTGATTTTCCTAGGGGCAACTGATTTCAAACTCTTTCATAAATATTTATATTTCTATAAGGTACAAATCGAATATTAGGTGTGTAGGAAGCAAAAATGATCGAAGATTAAGAAAAGAGTTGCAATTAGGAAAATAAAATCAAATTAGAAGAGAGAATCCCCGAACATCTTTGGTAGTGTCCACGAAGTCGAGCATTACTTTCTCATCCGAACACCGAATCAATTGGTTACGGCGGCGTTACAAACCTATTTCAGCTGGCTACAATTTCTGTCTAACGGCGAAATTCCAAATTCGTACTCGAACATGGTCAAAATTGGATTCCAAAAGTGATCATGAAAATACGTACTATTGTTCGAGGACATGAATGCGCATCAAGAAACGTGCACAAAAACACTCGTGAGAACAGATACACACATAAGTAAAAGTACAAAAGCATGCACACAAGTACTCACGCAAAAGCGCATTCGCATAAAGAAACATGAAAACACAAACTACAATCGTAGGATATTAATACAAATCAACAAACATGCATAAGCACACTCGCTAAAATGGACATGCAAAAACGTAAATGTAAAAAAACATGAGCAAAAGTGCTTTCGCAACAACGTTCTTAAAAATAAGAACTACAATCCTAGGACTTTAATACGCATCAACAAACAACAACAATAACACTAGGTAAAAAAGATACAGTGGAGTGTAGAATTAAAACTCTACTTTTACGTTTACGTTTACGTGGATTTTTTTTCGGATTAATTTATATTTCTATATTAATTTGTGGATTTGGTATCTTATAGGTACAAATCGAAAATTGGGTGATATGATCCTAACTTTGTTGTTTTTATCCGAGAGAGATTCGGAGTGGAAGAGGTCAGAAATCGAGCTTGAAGTCAGACACGTGCACAGCCAAATGTCTACTCGAGTTATGAAGAATGTTCGTGTCGTCGACTTGATATTTGGAGTTTAGATTTTATTAAATTACGTTTTTATTTTAGGATCTATATTATGTTTTTATTATTTTAGAGTTCTTTTATGGTTAGGATTTTCTTATTTATTAGTTTCCTTATTATAGTTTAGGTAAGAGTCATTTTCCTTGTGAAAAAAGAGTCTTTTTAGATCTTATAAATAGGCTGCCCATTTAGCTTATTTTTAATGGACGAATTTTAATGATTTAATGGAGTTTATTCTCTTTGGTTCTTTTAGAACTTTTCGAACATTTCGGTGGATTCCGTTTGTTCACCCCGACTTATCAATCGATCTTCCGCAATCGATTGTGGCGTCTTCACATACCAAGGTTCTTGCCTCCTTATAGGCAATGGGTCGCGGTTCCACCCTTTGATTCCTTCTTTGGACGGTCCTGGATTTCATATCCGAAGTATTGATATCGGGTCTCGTCACATGGTTGGCGTGGTTCGTATCATTTCCACCCTTTGAATCTTTGGGTCCCGCAACGACTTCTACGGGGTTCGTATCATTAGGTGTCCAGGCAGCAAAAATGATCAAAGAGTAAGAAAAGAGTTGAAATTAGGAAAATAAAATCAAATTAGAAGAGAGAATCCCCGAACATCTTTGGTAGTGTCCACGAAGTCAAGCATAACTTTCTCATCCAGACTCCAAATCAACTGGTTCCGGCGGCATTGGAAAGCTATTTCAGCTGGCTACAATTCCTGTCCAATGGCAAAATTCCAAATTCGGAGTCGAACATGGTCAAAACTGGATTCCAAAAGCGATCATGAAAATACGTACTACAGTTCGAGGACATGAATGCGCATTAAGAAACGTGCACAAGAACACTAGCTAGAAAAGATACGGACTCAAGTAAAACAACAAAATCATGCACAAAATTACTCACGCAAAAGTGCATTCGCAAAAAGGATCATGAAAACACAAACTACAATCCTAGGACATTAATACAAATCAACAAACATGCACAAAGACACTCGCTCAAATTGACATGCACAAAAGTACATGTAAAAAAACATGCACAAAAGTGGATTCGCAACAACGTTCTTAAAAACACGAACTACAAAAGTAGGACTTTAATACGCATCAACAAACAACAGCAAAAACACTAGATAAAAAAGATACAGTGGAGTGTAAAAATAAAACTCTACGTTTACGTTTACGTGGATTTTTTTTCGAATTAATTTATATTTCTATATTAATTGGTGGATTTGGTATCTTATTGGTACAAATCAAAAATTAGGTGTCAAGGAAGCAAAAAAGATTAAAGAGTAAGAAAAGAGTCGCAATTAGGAAATTAAAATAAAATTAGAAGAGAGAATCCCCGAACATCTTTGGTAGTGTCAACGAAGTCAAGCATAACTTTCTCATCCGGACTCCAAATCAACCGGTTCTGGCTGCGTTGGAAAGCTATTTCATCTGGCTTCAATTCCTGTCTAACGGCAAAATTCCAAATTCCGACTCGAACATGGTCAAAATTGGATTCCAAAAGCGAACATGAAAATACGTACTACAGTTCGAGGACATGAATGCGCATCAAGAAACGTGCACAAAAACACTCGCTAGAAAAGATACGGACACAAGTAAAACAACAAAATCATGCACAAAAGTACTCACGCAAAAGTGCATTCGCAAAAAGGATCATGAAAACACAAACTACAATCCTAGGACATTAATACAAATCAACAAAGATGCACAAAGACACTCGCTCAAATGGACATGCACAAACGTACATGTAAAAAAACATGCGCAAAAGTGCATTCGGAAAACCGTTCTTAAAAACACGAACTACAATACTAGGACTTTAATACGCATCAACAAATAAAAGCACAAACACTAGATAAAAAAGATACAGTGGAGTGTAGAAATAAAACTCTACGTTTACGTTTACGTGGATTTTTTTTCGAATTAATTTATATTTCTATATTAATTGGTGGATTTGGTATCTTATTGGTACAAATCAAAAATTAGATGTCCAGGAAGCAAAAATGATCAAAGAATAAGAAAAGAGTTGCAATTAGGAAACTAAAATCAAATTAGAAGAGAGAATCCCCGAACATCTTTGGTAGTGTCCACGAAGTCGGCATACCTTTCTCATCCGGACTCCAAATCAACTGATTCCAGCGGCATTTGAAAGCTATTTCAGGTGGCTTCAATTTTGGTCTAACGGCGAAATTCCAAATTCGGACTCGAACATGGTCAAAATTGGATTCCAAATGCGATCATGAAAATACGTACTACAGTTCGAGGACATGTATGCGCATCAAGAAACGTGCACAAAAACACTCGCTAGAAAAGATACGGACACAAGTAAAACTACAAAAGCATGCACAAAAGTACTCACGCAAAAGTGCATTCGCAAAAAGAATCATGAAAACACAAACTACAGTCCTAGGACATTAATACAAATCAACAAAGATGCACAAAGACACTCGCTCAAATGGACATGCACAAACGTACATGTAAAAAAACATGCGCAAAAGTGCATTCGGAAAACCGTTCTTAAAAACACGAACTACAATACTAGGACTTTAATACGCATCAACAAATAAAAGCACAAACACTAGATAAAAAAGATACAGTGGAGTGTAGAAATAAAACTCTATGATTACGTTTACGTGGATTTTTTTTCGAATTAATTTATATTTCTATATTTATTGGTGGATTTGGTATCTTATAGGTACAAATTGAATATTAGGTGTCCAGGAACCAAAAATGATCAAAGAGTAAGAAAAGAGTTGCACCTAGGTAAATAAAATCAAATTAGAAGAGAGAATCCATGAACATGTTTGGTAGTGTCCACGAAGTCGAGCATAAGTTTCTCATCCGGACTCCAAATCAACTGTTTCAGGCGGTATTGGAAAGCTATTTTAGCTGGCTACAATTTCTGTCTAAAGGCAAAATTACAAATTCGAACTCGAACATGGTCAAAATTGTATTCCAAAAGCGATCATGAAAATAGGTACTGTAGTTCGAGGACATGAATGCGCATCAAGAAACGTGAACAAAAACCCTCGCTAGAAGAGATACGCACATAAGTAAAAGTACTAAAGCATGCACAAAAGTACTCACGCAAAAGTGCATTCGAAAAAACAATCATGAAAACACAAACTACAATTCTAGGACATTAATACAAATCAACAAACATGCATAAGCATACTCGCTCAAATGGACATGCACAAACGTACATGTAAAACAACATGCGCAAAAGTGCATTGGCAACAACGATCTTTAATACGCATCAACAAACAACAGTAAATACACTAGATAAAAAAGATATAGTTGAGTGTAGAAATAAAACTCTACGTTTACGTTTACGTGGATTTTTTTTCGGATTAATTTATATTTCTATATTAATTAGTGGATTTGGTATCTTATAGGTACTAATCGAAAATTAGGTGTCCAGGAAGAAAAAATGATCAAAGACAAAGAAAAGAGTTGCAGCTAGGAAAATAAAATCAAATTAAAAGAGAGAATCCACGAACATGTTTGGTAGTGTCCACGAAGTCGAGCATAACTTTCTCATCCGGACTCCAAATCAACTGTTTCAGGCGGTATTGGAATGCTATTTCAGCTGGCTACAATTTCTGTCTAACGGCAAAATTACAAATTCAGACTCGAACATGGTCAAAATTGGATTCCAAAAGCGATCATGAAAATACGTATTGTAGTTCGAGGACATGAATGCGCATCAAGAAACGTGCCCAAAAGCTCTCGCTAGAAGAGATACGCACATAAGTAAAAGTACAAAAGAATGCACAAAAGTACTCACACAAAAGTGCATTCGCAAAAACAATCATGAAAACACAAACTACAATCCTATGACATTAATACAAATCAGCAAACATGCATAAGCATACTCGCTCAAATGGACATGCACAAACGTACATGTAAAAAAACATGCGCAAAAGTGCATTCGCAACAACATTCTTTAAAACACCAACTACAATGCTAGGACTTTAATACGCATCAACAAACAACAGTAAAAACACTAGATAAAAAAGATACAGTGGAGTGTAGAAATAAAACTCTACGTTTACGTTTACGTGGTATTTTTTTTCTGATTAATATATATTTCTATATTAATTGGTGGATTTGGTATCTTATAGGTACAAATCGAAAATTAGTTGTCCAGGAAGCAAAAATGATCGAAGAGTAAGAAAAGAGTTGCAATTAGGAAAATAAAATCAAATTAGAAGAGAGAATCCCCGAACATCTTTGGTAGTGTCCACGAAGTCGAGCATAACTTTCTCATCCGGACTTCAAATCAACAGATTCCGGCGGCATTAGAAAGCTATTTCAACTGTCTAACGGCAAAATTCCGAATTCGGACTCGAACATTGTCAAAATTAGATTCCAAAAGTAATCATGAAAATACATACTACAGTTCGAGGACATGAATGCGCATCAAGAAACGTGCACAAAAACACTCGCGAGAAGAGATACGTACATAAGTAAAAGTAAAAAAGTATGCACAAAAGTACTCACGCAAAAGCGCATTCGCAAAAAGAATCACGAAAACACAAACTACAATCCTAGGACATTAATACAAATTAACAAACATGCATAAGCACACTCGCTAAAATGGACATCCACAAACGTAAATGTAAAAAAACAGGCGCAAAAGTGCATTCGCAACAACGATCTTAAAAACACGAACTACAATACTAGGACTTTAATACGCATCAACAAAACACAACACAAACACTAGATAAAAAAGATACAGTGGAGTGTAGAAATAAAACTCTACGTTTACGTGGATTTTTTTGGATTAATTTATATTTCTATATTAATTGGTGGATTTGGTATCTTATAGGTACAAATCGATAATTAGGTGTCCAGGAAGCAAAAACGATCAAAGAGTAAGAAAAGAGTTGCAAATAGGAAAATAAAATCAAATTAGAAGAGAGAATCCCGGAACATCTTTGGTAGTGTCCACGAAGTCGAGCATAGCTTTCTCATACGGACCCTAAATCAACTGGTTCAGGCGGCATTGAAAAGCTATTTCAGCTGGCTACTATTTATGTCTAACGGCAAAATTCCAAATTCGGACTCGAACATGGTCAAAATTGGATTCCAAAAGCGATCATGAAAATACGTACTGTAGTTCGAGGACATGAATGCTCATCAAGAAACGTGCACAAAAATACTCGTTAGAATAGATACGCACATAAGTAAAAGTACAAAAGCATGCACAAAAGTACTCACGCAAAAGTTCATTCGCAAAAACAATCATGAAAACACAAACTACAATTCTAGGAGATTAATACAAATCAACAAACATGCAGAAGCATACTTGCTCAAATGGACATGCACAAACGTACATGTAAAAAAACATTCGCAAAAGTGCATTGGCAACAACGTTCTTTAAAACACGAACTACAATACTAGGACTTTAATACGCATCAACAAACAACAGTAAAAACACTAGATAAAAAAGATTCAATGGAGTGTAGAAATAAAACTCTACGTTTACGTTTACGTGGATTTTTTTTCGGATTAATTTATATTGCAATATTAATTAGTGGATTTGGTATCTTATAAGTACAAATCGAAAATTAGGTGTCCAGGAAGCAAAAATGATCAAAGAGTAAGAAAAGAGTTGCAGCTAGGAAAATAAAATCAAATTTAAAGAGAGAATCCACGAACATGTTTGGTAGTGTGTCCATGAAGTCGAGCATAACTTTCTCATCCGGACTCCAAATCAAAAGTTTCAGGCGGTATTGGAAAGCTATTTCAGCTGGCTACAATTTCTGTCTAACGGCAAAATTACAAATTCGGACTCGAACATGGTCAAAATTGGATTCCAAAAGAGATCATGAAAATACGTACTGTAGTTCGAGGACATGAATGCGCATCAAGAAACGTGCACAAAAACACTCGCTAGAAGAGATACGCACATAAGTAAAAGTACAACAGCATGCACAAAAGTACTCACACAAAAGTGCATTTGCAAAAACAATCATGAAAACACAAACTACAATCCTATGACATTAATACAAATCAGCAAACATGCATAAGCACACTCGCTCAAATGGACATGTAAAAAAACATGCGCAAAAGTGCATTCTCACCAACGTTCTTAAAAACACGAACTACAATACTAGGACTTTAATACGCATCAACATACAATAGTAAAAACACTAGATAAAAAAGATACAGTGGAGTGTAGAAATAAAACTCTACGTTTACGTTTACGTGGATTTGTTTTTGAATTAATTTATATTTCTGTATTAATTGGTGGATTTGGTATCTTATATGTACAAATTGAAAATTAGGTGTCCAGGAAGCAAAAATGATCAAAGAATAAGAAAAGAGTTGCAATTAGGAAAATAAAATCAAATTAGAAGAGAGAATCCCCGAATTGTTGGGATGTGAAGCCCAGGATTCAATGAAAATTCGCAAGAGGTTGTAGATTTGCCGGTTTTTATTTTATTAACATGCTTTGATTAGATTCGTTTAAAGCGGAATAAATCTAATCTAGCAACTTACAGTTTTTGCGAGCATAATCGTTTCTATCTTCGGCGCACGAACAAGGATCCACCGATATCTCCGCGATCATTGATCCGATCACAAAACCCTTCAGACGAATTGTACATCAAAGGGTTAGGAAGCTATTGTATATATTTCGAGCATGTCCGACTAACGGTTGATTTATGGTGATTTTCTTCGCAGGACTGCTCTGAAAATTCGGGAATTATAGTTTGCTCTAAAAACCTATAATCTTCTATTGTATATCCCGGATTAATAATTCTTCTACAAGGGTGGACTTGTACTAGAAGAAATCTAAATCTATAATCGAGAAATTAGAGAGAAAAGAAGAAGAGAAAATATATTTCTCTCCAACGTGAAATAGGCGTGTGTAAATTATTCATCTCTCATCAACCTAATCTCTATTATATATAACACAAGGAATTAGAGTCACACATTGAGAGGATTACATGGAAACAAATCCCACTCTTTCTATAACTCTATATAATCGAAAATTGTAGTCCAATGGGGACTTAATTTTCGGTTATATTAATTCCAATATATAATATTTGTTGAACTTTATTTTCTCGATTAATTAGAAAATCCACTGGGCTACAATAGGGACTAAATGAGAAAATATAAATCGGGCAACTAATTACCAAATAATTATTGAACTCCCGTTTATATTTTCAAATATTACATTCGAGCTCCGGTCGATCATTACTTAGATTCTCCCCACATTATGATATATTATAACCACCAAATAATTTATTCACTGCTAAATAAATTAAATGGTTTCTTTTCATGAGTCTTACCCGCTTAACTTATTTGAGTATGCCGGATACGAAATCCACCTGGCCAGGACTTGGCATAAACAAATCTTATAAGCTACTCAAGGGTTATTATCAATCTCATATTTCAGAGATGTGGATTCCTTTCGATAATTAATTTCCACCTATTAATTCTTAATGTCTCTACCCAACGCACCGGGGCCATTTGACTCAATATAGGAATCTCTCCCATTGTGACATCAAAGTAGAGATCATCAATTAAATATGTACGTTAATTATCTAGGGATTAACAGAGTAAGTAATTTACTGTCAACTAGAAATAATACAGTTTCATTTTGAACAGTGATGAAACAATTATTTCACTTTGTCCGGTTCAACACATGCCGGGTGTGCTAGCACAATAAGTCAAAACAATAACTACAAAAGTTATTCTGTTTACTGTGATCAAGACCAATCACTTAAATATTGTGCTACAATCTTTTACCAATGGTTAGTCCATTTCCATCAAGATTGTGAACGTTATCTTTATATTCTAAACGAACTTTCGAAATGATCTTTCTGTGCGCCGTAGCACACCATCTCGAATACTATTAGAATATTAGACTTATGCTTTTAATTAATTGACAAACAATCGATTAAATGCATTGAATACCCTAGTGCAGATTCTCATAAAATGATAATATACAATTTTATTAATTCAATAAATAATGAGCTAAAAGCGAGACTTTTAATCTACTATCCTAACACGAATATCTTTGGTAGTGTCCACGAAGTCGAGCATAACTTTATCATCCGGAATCCAAATCAACTGGTTCCGGCGGCATTAGAAAGCTATTTCAGATGGCTACAATTTCTGTCTAACGGCAAAATTCCAAATTCGAACTCGAACGTGGTCAAAATTTGATTCCGAAAGCGATCATGAAAACATGTTCTACGGTTTGAGGACATGAATGCGCATCAAGAAACGTGCACAAAAACACTCGCTAGAAGAGGTACTCACATAAGTAATAGAACAAAAGAATGCACAAACTACAATCCTAGGACATTAATACAAATCAACAAACATGCATAAGCACACTCTCTAAAATGGACATGCACAAACGTAAATGTAAAAAAACATGCGCAAAAGTGCATTCGCAACAACGTTCTTAAAAACACGAACTACAATACTAGGACTTTAATACGCATCAACAAACAACAGCAAAAACACTAGATAAAAAAGATACAGTGGAGTGTAGAAATAAAACTCTACGTTTACGTTTACGTGGATTTTTTTTAGGATTAATTTATATTTCTATATTAATTGGTGGATTTGGTATCTTATAGGTACATATCGAATATTAGGTGTCCAGGAAGCAAAAATGATCAAAGAGTAAGAAACGAGTTGCAATTAGGAAAATAAAATCAAATAAGAAGAGAGAATCACCGAACATCTTTGGTAGTGTCCACGAAGTCGAGCATAAATTTCTCATCCGAACTCCAAATCAACTGGTTCTGGCGGCGTTACAAACCTATTTCAGCTGGCTACAATTTCAGTCTAACGGCGAAATTCCCAATTCGGACTCGAACATGGTCAAAATTGGATTCCAAAAGCGATCATAAAAATACGTACTATAGTTCAAGGACATGCATGCGCATAAAGAAACGTGCACAAAAACACTCGCGAGAAGAGATACGCACATAAGTAAAAGTACAAAAGCATGCACACAAGTACTCACGCAAAAGCGCATTCGCAAAAAGAAACAAGAAAACACAAACTACAATCCTAGGACATTTAATACAAATCAACAAACATGCATAAGCACACTTGCTAAAATGGACATGCACAAACGTAAATGTAAAAAACCATGCGTAAAAGCTCATTCGCAACAACATTCTTAAACACACGAACTACAATACTAGGACTTTAATACGCATCAACAAACAACAACAAAAACACTAGGTAAAAAAGATACAGTGGAGTGTAGAAATAAAACTCTACGTTTACGTGCATTTTTTTCGGATTAATTTATATTTCTATATTAATTGGTGGATTTGGTATCTTATAGGTACAAATCAAAATGTAGGTGTCCAGGAAGCAAAAATTATCAAAGAGTAAGAAAAGAGTTGCAATTAGGAAAATAAAATCAAATTAGAAGAGAGAATCCCCGAACATCTTTGGTAGTGTCCACGAAGTCGAGCATAACTTTCTCATCCGGACTCCAAATCAACGGGTTCAGGCGGCATTGGATAGCTATTTCAGCTGGCTACAATTCATGTCTAACGGCAAAAATCCAAATTCGGACTCGAACATGGTCAAAATTGGATTCCAAAAGCGATCATGAAAATACGTACTATAGTTCGAGAACATGAATGCGCATCAAGAAACGTGCACAAAAACACTCGCTAGAAGTGATACACACATAAGTAAAAGTACAAAAGCATGCACAAAAGTACTCACGCAAAAGTGCATTCGCAAAAAGGATCATGAAAACACAAACTACAATCCTAGGACATTAATACAAATCAACAAACATGCATAAGCACACTCGCTCAAATGGACATGCACAAAATTACATGTAAAAAAACATGCGCAAAAGTGCATTCGCAACAACGATCTTTAAAACACGAACTACAATACTAGGACTTTAATACGCATCAACAAACAACAACAAAACCACTAGATAAAAAAGATACAGTGGAGTGTAGAAATAAAACAACGTTTACGTTTACGTGGATTTTTTTCGGATTAATTTATATTTCTATATTAATTAATGGATTTGGTATCTTATAGGCACAAATCGAAAATTACGTGTCCAGGAAGCAAAAATGATCAAGAGGAAGAAAAAAGTTGCAATCAGGAAAATAAAATCAAATTAGAAGAGAGAATCCCCAAATATCTTTGGTAGTGTCCACGAAGTCGAGCATAACTTTCACATTCGGACTCCAAATCAACTAGTTTCGGCTGCATTAGAAAGTTGTTTCAGCTGGCTACAATTTCTGTTTAACGGCGAAATTCCAAATTCGGACTCGAACATGGTCAAAATTGGATTCCAAAAGCGATCATGAAAATACGTACTATAGTTCGAGGACATGAATGCGCATAAAGAAACGTGCACAAAAACACTCGCGAGAATAGATACGCACATAAGTAAAAGTACAAAAGCATGCATACAAGTACTCACGCAAAAGCGCATTCGCAAAAAGAAACAAGAAAACACAAACTACAATCCTAGGACATTTAATACAAATCAACAAACATGCATAAGCACACTTGCTAAAATGGACATGCACAAACGTAAATGTAAAAAACCATGCGTAAAAGCTCATTCGCAACAACATTCTTAAACACACGAACTACAATACTAGGACTTTAATACGCATCAACAAACAACAACAAAAACACTAGGTAAAAAAGATACAGTGGAGTGTAGAAATAAAACTCTACGTTTACGTGCATTTTTTTCGGATTAATTTATATTTCTATATTAATTTGTGGATTTGGTATCTTATAGGTACAAATCAAAATGTAGGTGTCCAGGAAGCAAAAATTATCAAAGAGTAAGAAAAGAGTTGCAATTAGGAAAATAAAATCAAATTAGAAGAGAGAATCCCCGAACATCTTTGGTAGTGTCCACGAAGTCGAGCATAACTTTCTCATCCGGACTCCAAATCAACGGGTTCAGGCGGCATTGGATAGCTATTTCAGCTGGCTACAATTCATGTCTAACGGCAAAAATCCAAATTCGGACTCGAACATGGTCAAAATTGGATTCCAAAAGCGATCATGAAAATACGTACTATAGTTCGAGAACATGAATGCGCATCAAGAAACGTGCACAAAAACACTCGCTAGAAGTGATACACACATAAGTAAAAGTACAAAAGCATGCACAAAAGTACTCACGCAAAAGTGCATTCGCAAAAAGGATCATGAAAACACAAACTACAATCCTAGGACATTAATACAAATCAACAAACATGCATAAGCACACTCGCTCAAATGGACATGCACAAAATTACATGTAAAAAAACATGCGCAAAAGTGCATTCGCAACAACGATCTTTAAAACACGAACTACAATACTAGGACTTTAATACGCATCAACAAACAACAGCAAAACCACTAGATAAAAAAGATACAGTGGAGTGTAGAAATAAAACAACGTTTACGTTTACGTGGATTTTTTTCGGATTAATTTATATTTCTATATTAATTAATGGATTTGGTATCTTATAGGCACAAATCGAAAATTACGTGTCCAGGAAGCAAAAATGATCAAGAGGAAGAAAAAAGTTGCAATCAGGAAAATAAAATCAAATTAGAAGAGAGAATCCCCGAATATCTTTGGTAGTGTCCACGAAGTCGAGCATAACTTTCACATTCGGACTCCAAATCAACTAGTTTCGGCTGCATTAGAAAGTTGTTTCAGCTGGCTACAATTTCTGTTTAACGGCAAAATTCCAAATTCGGACTCGAACATGGTCAAAATTGGATTCCAAAAGCGATCATGAAAATACGTACTATAGTTCGAGGACATGAATGCGCATAAAGAAACGTGCACAAAAACACTCGCGAGAATAGATATGCACATAAGTAAAAGTACAAAAGCATGCATACAAGTACTCACGCAAAAGCGCATTCGCAAAAAGAAACAAGAAAACACAAACTACAATCCTAGGACATTTAATACAAATCAACAAACATGCATAAGCACACTTGCTAAAATGGACATGCACAAACGTAAATGTAAAAAACCATGCGTAAAAGCTCATTCGCAACAACATTCTTAAACACACGAACTACAATACTAGGACTTTAATACGCATCAACAAACAACAACAAAAACACTAGGTAAAAAAGATACAGTGGAGTGTAGAAATAAAACTCTACGTTTACGTGCATTTTTTTCGGATTAATTTATATTTCTATATTAATTGGTGGATTTGGTATCTTATAGGTACAAATCAAAATGTAGGTGTCCAGGAAGCAAAAATTATCAAAGAGTAAGAAAAGAGTTGCAATTAGGAAAATAAAATCAAATTAGAAGAGAGAATCCCCGAACATCTTTGGTAGTGTCCACGAAGTCGAGCATAACTTTCTCATCCGGACTCCAAATCAACGGGTTCAGGCGGCATTGGATAGCTATTTCAGCTGGCTACAATTCATGTCTAACGGCAAAAATCCAAATTCGGACTCGAACATGGTCAAAATTGGATTCCAAAAGCGATCATGAAAATACGTACTATAGTTCGAGAACATGAATGCGCATCAAGAAACGTGCACAAAAACACTCGCTAGAAGTGATACACACATAAGTAAACGTACAAAAGCATGCACAAAAGTACTCACGCAAAAGTGCATTCGCAAAAAGGATCATGAAAACACAAACTACAATCCTAGGACATTAATACAAATCAACAAACATGCATAAGCACACTCGCTCAAATGGACATGCACAAAATTACATGTAAAAAAACATGCGCAAAAGTGCATTCGCAACAACGATCTTTAAAACACGAACTACAATACTAGGACTTTAATACGCATCAACAAACAACAGCAAAAACACTAGATAAAAAAGATACAGTGGATTGTAGAAATAAAACTACGTTTACGTTTACGTGGATTTTTTTCGGATTAATTTATATTTCTATATTAATTAATGGATTTGGTATCTTATAGGTACAAATCGGAAATTACGTGTCCAGGAAGCAAAAATGATCAAGAGGAAGAAAAAAGTTGCAATCAGGAAAATAAAATCAAATTAGAAGAGAGAATCCCCGAATATCTTTGGTAGTGTCCACGAAGTCGAGCATAACTTTCACATTCGGACTCCAAATCAACTAGTTTCGGCTGCATTAGAAAGTTGTTTCAGCTGTCTAAAATTTCTGTTTCACGGCAAAATTCCAAATTCGGACTCGAACATGGTCAAAATTGGATTCCAAAAGCGATCATGAAAATACGTACTATAGTTCGAGGACATGAATGCGCATAAAGAAACGTGCACAAAAACACTCGCGAGAATAGATATGCACATAAGTAAAAGTACAAAAGCATGCATACAAGTACTCACGCAAAAGCGCATTCGCAAAAAGAAACAAGAAAACACAAACTACAATCCTAGGACATTTAATACAAATCAACAAACATGCATAAGCACACTTGCTACAATGGACATGCACAAACGTAAATGTAAAAAACCATGCGTAAAAGTTCATTCGCAACAACATTCTTAAACACACGAACTACAATACTGGGACTTTAATACGCATCAACAAACAACAACAAAAACACTAGGTAAAAAAGATACAGTGGAGTGTAGAAATAAAACTCTATGTTTACGTGCATTTTTTTCGGATTAATTTATATTTCTATATTAATTGGTGGATTTGGTATCTTATAGGTACAAATCAAAATGTAGGTGTCCAGGAAGCAAAAATTATCAAAGAGTAAGAAAAGAGTTGCAATTAGGAAAATAAAATCAAATTAGAAGAGAGAATCCCCGAACATCTTTGGTAGTGTCCACGAAGTCGAGCATAACTTTCTCATCCGGACTCCAAATCAACGGGTTCAGGCGGCATTGGATAGCTATTTCAGCTGGCTACAATTCATGTCTAACGGCAAAAATCCAAATTCGGACTCGAACATGGTCAAAATTGGATTCCAAAAGCGATCATGAAAATACGTACTATAGTTCGAGAACATGAATGCGCATCAAGAAACGTGCACAAAAACACTCGCTAGAAGTGATACACACATAAGTAAAAGTACAAAAGCATGCACAAAAGTACTCACGCAAAAGTGCATTCGCAAAAAGGATCATGAAAACACAAACTACAATCCTAGGACATTAATACAAATCAACAAACATGCATAAGCACACTCGCTCAAATGGACATGCACAAAATTACATGTAAAAAAACATGCGCAAAAGTGCATTCGCAACAACGATCTTTAAAACACGAACTACAATACTAGGACTTTAATACGCATCAACAAACAACAGCAAAACCACTAGATAAAAAAGATACAGTGGAGTGTAGAAATAAAACAACGTTTACGTTTACGTGGATTTTTTTCGGATTAATTTATATTTCTATATTAATTAATGGATTTGGTATCTTATAGGCACAAATCGAAAATTACGTGTCCAGGAAGCAAAAATGATCAAGAGGAAGAAAAAAGTTGCAATCAGGAAAATAAAATCAAATTAGAAGAGAGAATCCCCGAATATCTTTGGTAGTGTCCACGAAGTCGAGCATAACTTTCACATTCGGACTCCAAATCAACTAGTTTCGGCTGCATTAGAAAGTTGTTTCAGCTGGCTACAATTTCTGTTTAACGGCAAAATTCCAAATTCGGACTCGAACATGGTCAAAATTGGATTCCAAAAGCGATCATGAAAATACGTACTATAGTTCGAGGACATGAATGCGCATAAAGAAACGTGCACAAAAACACTCGCGAGAATAGATACGCACATAAGTAAAAGTACAAAAGCATGCATACAAGTACTCACGCAAAAGCGCATTCGCAAAAAGAAACAAGAAAACACAAACTACAATCCTAGGACATTTAATACAAATCAACAAACATGCATAAGCACACTTGCTAAAATGGACATGCACAAACGTAAATGTAAAAAACCATGCGTAAAAGCTCATTCGCAACAACATTCTTAAACACACGAACTACAATACTAGGACTTTAATACGCATCAACAAACAACAACAAAAACACTAGGTAAAAAAGATACAGTGGAGTGTAGAAATAAAACTCTACGTTTACGTGCATTTTTTTCGGATTAATTTATATTTCTATATTAATTGGTGGATTTGGTATCTTATAGGTACAAATCAAAATGTAGGTGTCCAGGAAGCAAAAATTATCAAAGAGTAAGAAAATAGTTGCAATTAGGAAAATAAAATCAAATTAGAAGAGAGAATCCCCGAACATCTTTGGTAGTGTCCACGAAGTCGAGCATAACTTTCTCATCCGGACTCCAAATCAACGGGTTCAGGCGGCATTGGATAGCTATTTCAGCTGGCTACAATTCATGTCTAACGGCAAAAATCCAAATTCGGACTCGAACATGGTCAAAATTGGATTCCAAAAGCGATCATGAAAATACGTACTATAGTTCGAGAACATGAATGCGCATCAAGAAACGTGCACAAAAACACTCGCTAGAAGTGATACACACATAAGTAAAAGTACAAAAGCATGCACAAAAGTACTCACGCAAAAGTGCATTCGCAAAAAGGATCATGAAAACACAAACTACAATCCTAGGACATTAATACAAATCAACAAACATGCATAAGCACACTCGCTCAAATGGACATGCACAAAATTACATGTAAAAAAACATGCGCAAAAGTGCATTCGCAACAACGATCTTTAAAACACGAACTACAATACTAGGACTTTAATACGCATCAACAAACAACAGCAAAACCACTAGATAAAAAAGATACAGTGGAGTGTAGAAATAAAACAACGTTTACGTTTACGTGGATTTTTTTCGGATTAATTTATATTTCTATATTAATTAATGGATTTGGTATCTTATAGGCACAAATCGAAAATTACGTGTCCAGGAAGCAAAAATGATCAAGAGGAAGAAAAAAGTTGCAATCAGGAAAATAAAATCAAATTAGAAGAGAGAATCCCCGAATATCTTTGGTAGTGTCCACGAAGTCGAGCATAACTTTCACATTCGGACTCCAAATCAACTAGTTTCGGCTGCATTAGAAAGTTGTTTCAGCTGGCTACAATTTCTGTTTAACGGCAAAATTCCAAATTCGGACTCGAACATGGTCAAAATTGGATTCCAAAAGCGATCATGAAAATACGTACTATAGTTCGAGGACATGAATGCGCATAAAGAAACGTGCACAAAAACACTCGCGAGAATAGATATGCACATAAGTAAAAGTACAAAAGCATGCATACAAGTACTCACGCAAAAGCGCATTCGCAAAAAGAAACAAGAAAACACAAACTACAATCCTAGGACATTTAATACAAATCAACAAACATGCATAAGCACACTTGCTAAAATGGACATGCACAAACGTAAATGTAAAAAACCATGCGTAAAAGCTCATTCGCAACAACATTCTTAAACACACGAACTACAATACTAGGACTTTAATACGCATCAACAAACAACAACAAAAACACTAGGTAAAAAAGATACAGTGGAGTGTAGAAATAAAACTCTACGTTTACGTGCATTTTTTTCGGATTAATTTATATTTCTATATTAATTGGTGGATTTGGTATCTTATAGGTACAAATCAAAATGTAGGTGTCCAGGAAGCAAAAATTATCAAAGAGTAAGAAAAGAGTTGCAATTAGGAAAATAAAATCAAATTAGAAGAGAGAATCCCCGAACATCTTTGGTAGTGTCCACGAAGTCGAGCATAACTTTCTCATCCGGACTCCAAATCAACGGGTTCAGGCGGCATTGGATAGCTATTTCAGCTGGCTACAATTCATGTCTAACGGCAAAAATCCAAATTCGGACTCGAACATGGTCAAAATTGGATTCCAAAAGCGATCATGAAAATACGTACTATAGTTCGAGAACATGAATGCGCATCAAGAAACGTGCACAAAAACACTCGCTAGAAGTGATACACACATAAGTAAAAGTACAAAAGCATGCACAAAAGTACTCACGCAAAAGTGCATTCGCAAAAAGGATCATGAAAACACAAACTACAATCCTAGGACATTAATACAAATCAACAAACATGCATAAGCACACTCGCTCAAATGGACATGCACAAAATTACATGTAAAAAAACATGCGCAAAAGTGCATTCGCAACAACGATCTTTAAAACACGAACTACAATACTAGGACTTTAATACGCATCAACAAACAACAGCAAAACCACTAGATAAAAAAGATACAGTGGAGTGTAGAAATAAAACAACGTTTACGTTTACGTGGATTTTTTTCGGATTAATTTATATTTCTATATTAATTAATGGATTTGGTATCTTATAGGCACAAATCGAAAATTACGTGTCCAGGAAGCAAAAATGATCAAGAGGAAGAAAAAAGTTGCAATCAGGAAAATAAAATCAAATTAGAAGAGAGAATCCCCGAATATCTTTGGTAGTGTCCACGAAGTCGAGCATAACTTTCACATTCGGACTCCAAATCAACTAGTTTCGGCTGCATTAGAAAGTTGTTTCAGCTGTCTAAAATTTCTGTTTCACGGCAAAATTCCAAATTCGGACTCGAACATGGTCAAAATTGGATTCCAAAAGCGATCATGAAAATACGTACTATAGTTCGAGGACATGAATGCGCATAAAGAAACGTGCACAAAAACACTCGCGAGAATAGATATGCACATAAGTAAAAGTACAAAAGCATGCATACAAGTACTCACGCAAAAGCGCATTCGCAAAAAGAAACAAGAAAACACAAACTACAATCCTAGGACATTTAATACAAATCAACAAACATGCATAAGCACACTTGCTACAATGGACATGCACAAACGTAAATGTAAAAAACCATGCGTAAAAGTTCATTCGCAACAACATTCTTAAACACACGAACTACAATACTGGGACTTTAATACGCATCAACAAACAACAACAAAAACACTAGGTAAAAAAGATACAGTGGAGTGTAGAAATAAAACTCTACGTTTACGTGCATTTTTTTCGGATTAATTTATATTTCTATATTAATTGGTGGATTTGGTATCTTATAGGTACAAATCAAAATGTAGGTGTCCAGGAAGCAAAAATTATCAAAGAGTAAGAAAAGAGTTGCAATTAGGAAAATAAAATCAAATTAGAAGAGAGAATCCCCGAACATCTTTGGTAGTGTCCACGAAGTCGAGCATAACTTTCTCATCCGGACTCCAAATCAACGGGTTCAGGCGGCATTGGATAGCTATTTCAGCTGGCTACAATTCATGTCTAACGGCAAAAATCCAAATTCGGACTCGAACATGGTCAAAATTGGATTCCAAAAGCGATCATGAAAATACGTACTATAGTTCGAGAACATGAATGCGCATCAAGAAACGTGCACAAAAACACTCGCTAGAAGTGATACACACATAAGTAAAAGTACAAAAGCATGCACAAAAGTACTCACGCAAAAGTGCATTCGCAAAAAGGATCATGAAAACACAAACTACAATCCTAGGACATTAATACAAATCAACAAACATGCATAAGCACACTCGCTCAAATGGACATGCACAAAATTACATGTAAAAAAACATGCGCAAAAGTGCATTCGCAACAACGATCTTTAAAACACGAACTACAATACTAGGACTTTAATACGCATCAACAAACAACAGCAAAAACACTAGATAAAAAAGATACAGTGGAGTGTAGAAATAAAACAACGTTTACGTTTACGTGGATTTTTTTCGGATTAATTTATATTTCTATATTAATTAATGGATTTGGTATCTTATAGGCACAAATCGAAAATTACGTGTCCAGGAAGCAAAAATGATCAAGAGGAAGAAAAAAGTTGCAATCAGGAAAATAAAATCAAATTAGAAGAGAGAATCCCCGAATATCTTTGGTAGTGTCCACGAAGTCGAGCATAACTTTCACATTCGGACTCCAAATCAACTAGTTTCGGCTGCATTAGAACGTTGTTTCAGCTGGCTACAATTTCTGTTTCACGGCAAAATTCCAAATTCGGACTCGAACATGGTCAAAATTGGATTCCAAAGGCGATCATGAAAATACGTACTATAGTTCGAGGACATGAATGCGCATAAAGAAACGTGCACAAAAACACTCGCGAGAATAGATATGCACATAAGTAAAAGTACAAAAGCATGCATACAAGTACTCACGCAAAAGCGCATTCGCAAAAAGAAACAAGAAAACACAAACTAGAATCCTAGGACATTTAATACAAATCAACAAACATGCATAAGCACACTTGCTAAAATGGACATGCACAAACGTAAATGTAAAAAACCATGCGTAAAAGTTCATTCGCAACAACATTCTTAAACACACGAACTGCAATACTAGGACTTTAATACGCATCAACAAACAACAACAAAAACACTAGGTAAAAAAGATATAGTGGAGTGTAGAAATAAGACTTTACGTTAACGTGCATTTTTTTTCGGATTAATTTATATTTCTATATTAATTGGTGTATTTGGTATCTTAAAGGTACAAATTGAAAATTAGGTGTCCAGGAAGCAAAAATTATCAAAGAGTAAGAAAAGAGTTGCAATTAGGAAAATAAAATCAAGTTAGAAGAGAGAATCCCCGAACATCTTTGGTAGTGTCCACAAAGTCGAGCATAACCTTCTCATCCGGAATCCAAATCAACTGGTTCAGGCGGCATTGGATAGCTATTTTAGCTGGCGACAATTTTTGTCTAATGGCAAAAATCAAAATTCGGACTCGAACATGGTCAAAATTGGATTCCAAAAGCAATCATGAAAATACGTACTATAGATCGAGAACATGAATGCGCATCAAGAAACGTTCACAAAAACACTCGCAAGAACAGATACGCACATAAGTTAAAGTACAAAGGCATGCACACAAGTACTCACGCAAAACCTCATTCGCATAAAGAAACATGAAAACACAAACTACAATCGTAGGACATTAATACAAATCAACAAACATGCATAAGCACACTCGCTAAAATGGACAAGCAGAAACGTAAATGTAAAAAAACATGCGCAAAAGTGCATTCGCAACAACGTTCTAAAAAACAAGAACTACAATCCTAGGACTTTAATACGCATCAACAAACCACAACAAAAACACTAGGTAAAAAAGATACAGTGGAGTGTAGAAATAAAATTCTACTTTTACGTTTACGTTTACGTGGATTTTTTTTTCGGATTAATTTATATTTCTATATTAATTTGTGGATTTTGTATCTTATAGGTACAAATCAAAAATTAGGTGTCCAGGCGGGAAAAATGATCAAAGAGTAAGAACACAGTTGAAATTAGGAAAATAAAATCAAATTAGAAGAGAGAATCCCCGAACATCTTTGGTAGTGTCCACGAAGTCGAGCATAACTTTCTCATCCGGACTCCAAATCAACTGGTTCCGGCGGCATTAGAAAGCTATTTCAGCTGGCTACAGTTCCTGTATAATGGCAAAATTCCAAATTCGGACCCGAACATGGTCCAAATTGGATTCCAAAAGCGATCATGAAAATATGTACTATAGTTCGAGGACATGAATGCGCATCAAGAAACGTGCACAAAAACACTCGCTAGAAAAGATACGGACACAAGTAAAACTACAAAAGCATGCACAAAAGTACTCACGCAAAAGTGCATTCGCAAAAAAGATCATGAAAACACAAACTACAATCCTAGGACATTAGTACAAATCAACAAACATGGACAAAGACACTCGCTCAAATGGACATGCACAAACGTACATGTAAAAATACATGCACAAAAGTGCATTCGCAACAACGTTCTTAAAAACACGAACGACAAAACTAGGACTTTAATACGCATCAACAAACAACAGCAAAAACACTTGATAAAAAACATACAGTGGAGTGTAGAAATAAAACTCTACGTTTACGTTTACGTGGATTTTTTTTCGGATTAATTTATATTTCTATATTAATTGGTGGATTTGGTATCTTATTGCTACAAATCGAAAATTAGGTGTCGAGGAAGCAAAAACGATCAAAGAGTAAGAAAAGAGTTGCAAGTAGGAAAATAAAATCAAATTAGAAGAGAGAATCCCCGAACATCTTAGGTAGTGTCCACGAAGTCGAGCATAAATTTCTCATCTGGACTCCAAATCTACTGATTCCGGCGGCATTACAAAGCTATTTCGGCTGGCTACAATTTATGTCTAACAGCAAAATTCCAAATTCGGAATCGAACATGGTCATAATTGGATTCTAAAAGCGATCATGAATATACGTACTACAGTTCGAGGACATAATTGCGCATCAAGAAACTTGCACAAAAACACTCGATAGAAGAGATACGCACATAAGAAAAAGAACAAAAGCATGCACAAAAGTACTCACGCAAGAGTGCATTCGCAAACAGGATCATGAAAACACAAATCACAATCCTAGGACATTAATACAAATCAACAAACATGCACAAAGACACTCGCTCAAATGGACATGCACAAACGTACATGTAAAAAAATATGCGCAAAAGTGCATTCGCAACAACGTTCTTACAAACACGAACTACAATACTAGGACTCTAATACGCATCAACAAACAACAGCAAAAACACTAGATAAAAAAGATACAGTGGAGTGCAGCAATAAAACTCTACGTTTACGTTTACGTGGATTTTTTTTTCGGATTAATTTATATTTCTATATTAATTGGTGGATTTGGTATCTTATAGGTACAAATCAAAAGTTAGGTGTCCAGGAAGCAAAAATGATCAAAGAGTAAGAAAAGAGTAGCAATTAGGAAAATAAAATCAAATTAGAAGAGAGAATCCAGAACATCTTTGGTAGTGTCCACGAAGTCGAACATATCTTTCTCATCCGGACTCCAAATCTACTGATTCCGGTGGCATTACAAAGCTATTTCAGCTGGCTACAATTTCTGTCTAACGGCAAAATTCCAAATTCAGACTCGAACATGGTCAAAATTGGATTCCAAAAGCGATCATGAAAATACGTACTACAGTTCGAGGATATGAATGCGCGTCAAGAAACGTGCACAAAAACACTCGCTAGAAAAGATACAGACACAAGTAAAAGTACAAAAGAATGCACAAAAGGACCCAAGAAAAAGTGCATTCGCAAAAAGGATCACGAAAACACGAACTACAATCCTAGAACATTAACACAAATCACCAAACATGCACAAAGACACTCGCTCAAATGGACATGCACAAACGTACATGTAAAAAAACATGCGCAAAGGTTCATTCGCAACAACGTTGTTTATAATACGAACTACAATACTAGAACTTTAATACGCATCAACAAACAACAGCAAAAAACACTAGATAAAAAACATACAGTGGAGTGTAGAAATAAAACTCTACGTTTACGTTTACGTGGATTGTTTTTCCGATTAATTTATATTTCTATATTAATTGGTAGATTTGGTATCTATATAGGTACAAATCGAAAATTAGGTGTCCAGGAAGCAAAAATGATCAAAGAGTAAGAAAGAGTTGCAATTAGGAAAATTAAATAAAATTAGAAGAGAGAATCCCCGAATATCTTTGGTAGTGTCCACGAAGTCGAGCATAACTTTCTCATCCGGACTCCAAATCAACTAGTTTTGGCGGCATTAGAAAGCTATTTCAGATGGCTACAATTTCTGTCTAACGGCAATCCAAATTCGGAATCGAACATGGTCAAAATTGGATTCCAAAAGCGATCATGAAAATACGTACTACAATTCGAGGACATGAATGCGCATCAAGAAACATGCACAAAAACACTCGATAGAAGAGATACGCACATAAGTAAAAGAACAAAAGCATGCACAAAAGTACTCACGCAAGAGTGCATTCGCAAACAGGATCATGAAAATACAAAATATGCGCAAAAGTGCATTCACAAGAACGTTCTTACAAACACGAACTACCATACTAGGTCTCTAATACGCATCAACAAACAACAGCAAAAACACTAGAAAAAAAAGATACAGTGGAGTGTAGAAATAAAACTCTACGTTTACGTTTACGTGGATTTTTTTTCGGATTAATTTATATTTCTATATTAATTGGTGGATTTGGTATCTTATAGGTACAAATCAAATGTTAGGTGTCGAGGAAGCAAAAACGATCAAAGAGTAAGAAAAGAGTAGGAAAATAAAATCAACTGGTTCTGGCGACATTGGATAGCTATTTCAGCTGGCTACAATTCCTGTCTAATGGCAAAATTCAAAATTCGGACTCGAACATGGTCAAAAATTGGATTCCAAAAGCGATCATGAAAATAAGTACTATAGTTCGACAACATGAATGCGCATCAAGAAGCGTGCACAAAAACACTTGCTAGAAGTGATACGCAAATAAGTAAAAGTACAAAAGCATGCACAAGAGTACTCACGCAAAAGCGCATTCGCAAAAAGAAACAAGAAAACACAAACTACAATCCTAGGACATTAATACAAATGAACAAACATGCATAAGCACACTCGCTAACATGGACATGCACAAACATAAATGTAAAAAGACATGCGCAAAAGTGCATTCGCAACAACGTTCTTAATAACACGAACTACAATACTAGGACTTTAATACGCATCAACAAACAACACCAAAAACACTAGGTAAAAAAGATACAGTGGAGTGTAGAAATAAAACTCTACGTTTACGTGCATTTTTTTTTGGATTAATTTATATTTCTATATTAATTGGTTTATTTGGTATCTTATAGGTACAAATGGAAAATTAGGTGTTCAGGTATCAAAAATGGTCAAAGAGTAAGAAAAGAGTTGCAATTGGGAAAATAAAATCAAATTAGTAGAGAGAATCCCCGAACATCTTTGGTAGTGTCCACAAAGTCGAGCATAACTTTCTCATCCGAACTCCAAATCAACTGGTTCCGGCGGCATTGGATAGCTATTTCAGCTGGCTACAATTCCTGTCTAATGGTAAAATTCAAAATTTGGACACGAACATGATCAAAATTGGATTCCAAAAGCGATCATGAAAATACATACTATAGTTCAAGAACATGAATGCGAATCAAGAAACGTGCACAAAAACACTCGCTAGAAGTGATACGCACATAAGTAAAAGTACAAAAGCATGCACAAAAGTACTCACGCAAAAGTGTATTCGCAAACAGGATCATGAAAACACAAACTACAATCCTAGGACATTAATACAAATCAACAAACATGCTTAAGCTTACTCGCTCAAATGGACATGCACAAACGTACATGTAAAAAAACATGCGCAAAAGTGCATTCGCAACAACGTTCTTTAAAACACGAACTACAGTACTAGGACTTTAATACGTTTCAACAAACAACATAAAAAACACCAGATTAAAAAGATACAGTGGAGTGTAGAAATAAAACTCTACGTTTACGTTTACGTGGATTTTTTTTCGGATTAATTTATATTTCTATGTTAGTTGGTTGATTTGGTATCTTATAGGTACAAATCGAATATTCGGTGTCGAGGAAGCAAAAATGATCAAACAGTAAGAAAAGAGTTGCAATTAGGAAAATAAAATGAAATTAGAAGAGACAATCACCGAACATCTTTGGTAGTGTCCACGAATTCGAGCATAACTTTGTCATCCGAACTCCAAATCAACTGGTTCCGCCGGCGTTACAAACCTATTTCAGCTGGCTACAATTTCTGTCATACGGCGAAATTCCAAATTCGGACTCGAACATGGTTAAAATTTGATTCCAAAAGCGATCATGAAAATACGTACTATAGTTCGAGGGCATGAATGCGCATGAAGAAACGTGCACAAAATTACTCGCGAAAAGAGATACGCACATAAGTAAAAGTACAAAAGCATGCACACAAGTACTCACGCAAAAGCGCTTTCGCCAAAAGAAACAATGAAACACAAACTACAATCCTAGGACATTATTACAAATCAACAAACATGCATAAGCACACTTGCTAAAATGGACATGCACAAAAGTAAATGTAAAAAAAACATTCGCAAAAGTGCATTCGCAACAACGTTCTTTAAAACACGAACTACAATACTAGGACTTTAATACGCATCAACAAACAACAGCAAAAACACTATATAAAAAAGATACAGTGGAGAGTAGAAATAAAACTCTACGTTTACGTTTACGTGGATTTTTTTTCCGATTAATTTGTATTTCTATATTAATTGGTGGATTTGGTATCTTATAGGTAGAAATCAAAAATTAGGTGTCTAGGAATCAAAAATGATCAAAGAGTAAGAACATAGTTGCAATTAGGAAAATAAAATCAAATTAGAAGAGAGAATCACCGAACATCTTTAGTAGTGTCCACGAAGTCGAGCATAACTTTCTCATCCGAAACTCCAAATCAACTGGTTCCGGCGGCGTTACAAACTTATTTCAGCTAGCTACAATTTCTGTCTAACGGCAAAATTCCAAATTCGGACTCGAACATGGTTAAAATTTGATTCCAAAAGCGATCATGAAAATACGTACTACAGTTCGAGGGCATGAATGCGCATCAAGAAACGTGCACAAAATTACTCGCGAGAAGAGATACGCACATAAGTAAAAGTACAAAAGCATGCACACAAGTACTCACGCTAAAGCGCTTTCGCAAAAAGAAACAATGAAACACAAACTACAATCCTAGGACATTATTACAAATCAACAAACATGCATAAGCACACTTGCTAAAATGGACATGCACAAAAGTAAATGTAAAAAAAACATGCGCAAAAGTGCATTCGCAACAACGTTCTTTAAACCACGAACTACAATACTAGGACTTTAATGCGCATCAACAAAAAACAACAAAAACACTAGGTAAAAAAGATACAGTGAAGTGTAGAAATAAAACTCTACGTTTACGTTTACGTTTACGTTTACGTGCATTTTTTTTCGGATTAATTTATATTTCTATATTAATAGGTGGATTTGGCATCTTATTTGTACAAATCGAAAATTAGGTGTCCAAGATGCCAAAATTATCAAAGAGTAAGAAAATAGTTGCAATTAGGAAAATAAAATCAAATTAGAAGAGAAAATCCCCGAACACCTTTGGTAGTGTCAACGAAGTCGAGCATAACTTTCTCATCCGGACTCCAAATCAACTGGTTCCGGCGGCATTGGAAAGCTATTTCAGCTGGCTACAATTCCTGTCTAACGGCAAAATTCTAAATTCGGAATCGAACATGGTCAAAATTGGATTCCAAAAGCGATCATGAAAATACGTACTACAATTCGAGGACATGAATGCGCATCAAGAAACATGCACGAAAACACTCGATAGAAGAGATACGCACATAAGTAAAAGAACAAAAGCATGCAAACAAGAAAACACAAACTACAATCCTAGGACATTTAATACAAATCAACAAACATGCATAAGCACACTTGCTAAAATGGACATGCACAAACGTAAATGTAAAAAACCATGCGTAAAAGCTCATTCGCAACAACATTCTTAAACACACGAACTACAATACTAGGACTTTAATACGCATCAACAAACAACAACAAAAACACTAGGTAAAAAAGATACAGTGGAGTGTAGAAATAAAACTCTACGTTTACGTGCATTTTTTTCGGATTAATTTATATTTCTATATTAATTGGTGGATTTGGTATCTTATAGGTACAAATCAAAATGTAGGTGTCCAGGAAGCAAAAATTATCAAAGAGTAAGAAAAGAGTTGCAATTAGGAAAATAAAATCAAATTAGAAGAGAGAATCCCCGAACATCTTTGGTAGTGTCCACGAAGTCGAGCATAACTTTCTCATCCGGACTCCAAATCAACGGGTTCAGGCGGCATTGGATAGCTATTTCAGCTGGCTACAATTCATGTCTAACGGCAAAAATCCAAATTCGGACTCGAACATGGTCAAAATTGGATTCCAAAAGCGATCATGAAAATACGTACTATAGTTCGAGAACATGAATGCGCATCAAGAAACGTGCACAAAAACACTCGCTAGAAGTGATACACACATAAGTAAAAGTACAAAAGCATGCACAAAAGTACTCACGCAAAAGTGCATTCGCAAAAAGGATCATGAAAACACAAACTACAATCCTAGGACATTAATACAAATCAACAAACATGCATAAGCACACTCGCTCAAATGGACATGCACAAAATTACATGTAAAAAAACATGCGCAAAAGTGCATTCGCAACAACGATCTTTAAAACACGAACTACAATACTAGGACTTTAATACGCATCAACAAACAACAGCAAAACCACTAGATAAAAAAGATACAGTGGAGTGTAGAAATAAAACAACGTTTACGTTTACGTGGATTTTTTTCGGATTAATTTATATTTCTATATTAATTAATGGATTTGGTATCTTATAGGCACAAATCGAAAATTACGTGTCCAGGAAGCAAAAATGATCAAGAGGAAGAAAAAAGTTGCAATCAGGAAAATAAAATCAAATTAGAAGAGAGAATCCCCGAATATCTTTGGTAGTGTCCACGAAGTCGAGCATAACTTTCACATTCGGACTCCAAATCAACTAGTTTCGGCTGCATTAGAAAGTTGTTTCAGCTGGCTACAATTTCTGTTTAACGGCAAAATTCCAAATTCGGACTCGAACATGGTCAAAATTGGATTCCAAAAGCGATCATGAAAATACGTACTATAGTTCGAGGACATGAATGCGCATAAAGAAACGTGCACAAAAACACTCGCGAGAATAGATATGCACATAAGTAAAAGTACAAAAGCATGCATACAAGTACTCACGCAAAAGCGCATTCGCAAAAAGAAACAAGAAAACACAAACTACAATCCTAGGACATTTAATACAAATCAACAAACATGCATAAGCACACTTGCTAAAATGGACATGCACAAACGTAAATGTAAAAAACCATGCGTAAAAGCTCATTCGCAACAACATTCTTAAACACACGAACTATCATACTAGGACTTTAATACGCATC
>NW_012193806.1:209507-222830 GCF_000504015.1 Erythranthe guttata | reverse complement strand
AAAAAGAAAAAAATCTGTCCGCTCCCCGAATACAAGCGAGTCGAAGCTAGCATACTTTCCATCCGGACCCACATCAACTAGTCCGGCGGCATTGGATAGCTATTTCAGCAGGCTACAAGTCTTGTGTAATGGGAAAATTGAAAATGAGGACTCGAACATGGTCAAAGTTGGATACCAAAAGCGATCATGAAAATACGTACTATAGTTCGAGAACATGAATGCGCATCAAGAAACGTGCACAAAAACACTGGCAAGAAGTGATACGCACATAAGTAAAAGTACAAAAGCATGCACAAAAGTACTCACGCAAAAGTGCATTCGCAAACAGGATCATGAAAACACAAACTACAATCCTAGGACATTAATACAAATCAACAAACATGCAGAAGCATACTCGCTCAAATGGACATGCACAAATGTACATGTAAAAAACATGCGCAAAGGTGCATTCACAACAACGTTCTTTAAAACACGAACTACAATTCAAGGACTTTAATACGCATCAACAAACAACAACAAAAACACTAGATAAAAAAGATACAGTGAGTGGAGACATAAAACTCTACGTTAACGTTTACGTGGATTTTTTTCCGGATCAATTTATATTTCTATATTAATTGGTGGAATTTGTATCTTATAGGTACAAATCGAATATTAGGGATCTAGGAAGCAAAAATGATCAAAGAGTAAGAAAAGAGTTGCAATTAGGAAAATAAAATCAAATTAGAAGAGAGAATCACCGAACATCATTGGTAGTGTCCACGAAGTCGAGCATAACATTCTCGTCCGAACTTTAAATCAACTGGTTTTGGACGCGTTACAAACGTATTTCAGCTGGCTACAATTTATGTCTAACGGCGAAATTCCAAATTCGGACTCGAACATGGTCAAAATTGGATTCCAAAAGCGATCATGAAAATACGTACTATAGTTTGAGGATATGAATGCGCATCAAGAAACTTGCACAAAAACACTCGCGAGAAGAGATACGCACCTAAGTAAAAGTACAAAAGCATGCACACAAGTACTTACGCAAAAGTGCTTTCGCAAACAGGATCATGAAAACACAAACTACAATCCTAGGACATTAATACAAATAAACAAACATGCACAAGCACACTTGCTCAAATGGACATGCACATACGTACATGTAAAAAAACATGCGCAAAAGTGCATTCGCAACAACGTTCTTAAAAACACGAACTACAATACTAGGACTTTAATACGAATCCACAAACGAAGGCAAAAACACTAGATAAAAAAGATACAGTGTCGTGACTGAAAAAACAACTACATTTACGTTTACGTGCATGTTTTTTTTTGGATTAAATTATATTTCAGTTTGCATTGGTGGATTTGGTATCTTATAGGTACAAATCAAAAATTAGGTGTCCAGGAAGCAAAAATGATCAAAGAGTAAGAAAAGAGTTGCAATTAGGAAAATAAAATAAAATTAGAAGAGAGAATCCCTCAACATCTTTGGTAGTGTACGTCCACGAAGTCGAACATAACATTCTCATCCGGACTCCAAATCAACTTGTTCCGGCGGCATTAGAAAACTATTTCAGCTGGCTACAATTCCTGTCTAATGGCAAAAATCCAAATTCGGACTCGAACATGGTCAAAATTGGATTCCAAAAGCGATCATGAAAATACGTACTACAGTTCGAGGACATGAATGCGCATCAAGAAACGTGCACAAAAACTCTCGCTAGAAAGATACGCACATAAGTAAGAGTACAAAACTATGCACAAAAGTACTCACGCAAAAGTGCATTCACAAAAAGGATCATGAAAACACAAACTACAATCCTATGACATTAATACAAATGAACAAACATGCAAAAGCACACTCGTTCAAATAGACATGCACAAACGTACATGTAAAAAAACATGCGCAAAAGTGCATTCGCAACAACGTTCTTAAAAACACGAACTACAATACTAGAACTTTAATACGCATCAACAAACACCACCAAAAACACTAGATAAAAAAGATTCAGTGGAGTGTAGAAATGAAACTCTACGTTTACGTTTACATGGATTTTTTTTTTGTTTGGATTAATTTATATTTCTGTTTGAATTGGTGGATTTGGTATCTTATAGGTACAAATCGAAAATTGGGTGTCCAGGAAGCAAAAATGGTCAAAGAGTTAGAAAAGAGTTGCAATTAGGAAAATAAAATCAAATTAGAAGAGAGAATCCCTCAACAGCTTTGGTAGTGTACGTGCACGAAGTCGACAATAACTTTGTCATCCGGAGTCCAAATCAAACGGTTTTGGCAGCATAAGAACGCTATTTCAGCTGGCTACAATTCCTTTCTAACGACAAAAATCAAAATTCGGATTTGAACATGGTCAAAATTGGATTCCAAAAGCGATCATGAAAATACGTACTAAAGTTCGAGGACATGAATGCGCATCAAGAACCGTGCACAAAAACTCTCGCTAGAAAGATACGCACATAAGTAAGAGAACAAAAGCATGCATAAAAGTACTCACGCAAAAGTGCATTCGCAAAAAGGATCATGAAAACACAAACTACAATCCTATGACATTAATACAAATCAACAAACGTGCACAAGCACACTCGCTCAAATGGACACGCACAAACGTACATGTAAAAAAACATGCGCAAAAGTGCATTCGCAACAACGTTCTTAAAAACACGAACTACAATACTAGGACTTTAATACGCATCAACAAACAACAGCAAAAACACTAGATAAAAAACATTTTGTGGAGTGTATAAATAAAACTCTACATTAACGTTTACGTGGATTTTTTTTTTTTGGATTAATTTATATTTCTGTTTGAATTGGTGGATTTGGTATCTTATGGGTACAAATCGAAAATTAGGTGTCCGGGAAGCAAAACTGATCAAAGAGTTAGAAAAGAGTTGCAATTAAGAAAATCAAATCAAATTAGAAGAGAATCCCTCAACAGCTTTGGTAGTGTACGTCCACGAAGTCGAGCATAACATTCTCATCCGGAGTCCAAATCAAATGGTTCCGGCGGCACAAGAAAGCTATTTACGCTGGCTACAGTTCCTGACTAACGGCAACAATCAAAATTCGGATTCGAACATGGTCAAAATTGGATTCCAAAAGCGATCATGAAAATACGTACTACAGTTCGAGGACATGAATGCGCATCAAGAACCGCGCACAAAAACTCTCGCTAGAAAGATACGCGCATAAGTAAGAAAACAAAAGCATGCACAAAAGTACTCACGCAAAAGTGCATTCGCAAAAAGGATCATGAAAACACAAACTACAATCCTATGACATTAATACAAATCAACAAACATGCACAAGCACACTTGCTCAAATGGACATGCACAAACGTACATGTAAAAAAACATGCGCAAAAGTGCATTCGCAACAACGTTCTTAAAAACACAAACTACAATACTAGGACTTTAATACGCATCAACAAACAACAGCAAAAACACTAGATAAAAAAGATACAGTGGAGTGTAGAAATAAAACTCTACGTTTACGTTTACGTGGATATTTTTTTTTGGATTAAATTATATTTCGGTTTGAATTGGTGGATTTGGTATCTTATAGGTACAAATCGAAAATTAGGTGTCCAGGAAGCAAAAATGATCAAAGAGTAAGAAAAGAGTTGCAATTAGGAAAATAAAATCAAATTAGAAGAGAGAATCCCTCAACGTCTTTTGTAGTGTACGTCCAGGAAGTCGAGCATAACTTTCTCATCCGGAGTCCTACTCAACTGCTTTCGGCGGCAATAGAAAACTATTTCAGCTGGCTACAATTCCTGTCTAACGGCAAAAATCCAAATTCAGACTCGAACATGGTCAAAATTGGATTCCAAAAGCGATCATGAAAATACGTACTACAGTTCGAGGACATGAATGCGCATCAAGAAACGTGCACAAAAACTCTCGCTAGAAAGATACGCACATAAGTAAGAGTACAAAACTATGCACAAAAGTACTCACGCAAAAGTGCATTCACAAAAAGGATCATGAAAACACAAACTACAATCCTATGGCATTAATACAAATGAACAAACATGCAAAAGCACACTCGTTCAAATGGACATGCACAAACGTACATGTAAAAAAACATGCGCAAAAGTGCATTCGCAACAACGTTCTTAAAAACACGAACTACAATACTAGGACTTTAATACGCATCAACAAACACCACCAAAAACACTAGATAAAAAAGATTCAGTGGAGTGTAGAAATGAAACTCTACGTTTACGTTTACGTGGATTTTTTTTTTGTTTGGATTAATTTATATTTCTGTTTGAATTGGTGGATTTGGTATCTTATAGGTACAAATCGAAAATTGGGTGTCCAGGAAGCAAAAATGATCAAAGAGTAAGAAAAGAGTTGCAATTAGGAAAATAAAATCAAATTAGAAGAGAGAATCCCTCAACGTCTTTTTTAGTGTACGTCCACGAAGTCGAGCATAACTTTCTCATCCGGAGTCCTAATCAACTGCTTTCGGCGGCAATAGAAAACTATTTTAGTTGGCTACAATTCCTATCTAACGGCAAAAATCCAAATTCGGAGTAGAACATGGTCAAAATTGGATTCCAAAAGCGATCATGAAAATACGTACTACAGTTCGAGGACATGAATGCGCATCAAGAAACGTGCACAAAAACTCTCGCTAGAAAGATACGCACATAAGTAAGAATACAAAACCATGCACAAAAGTACTCACGCAAAAGTGCATTCACAAAAAGGATCATGAAATCACAAACTACAATCCTATGACATTAATACAAATGAACAAACATGCAAAAGCACACTCGTTCAAATTGACATGCACAAACGTACATGTAAAAAAACATGCCCAAAAGTGCATTCGCAACAACGTTCTTAAAAACACGAACTACAATACTAGGACTTTAATACGCATCAACAAACACCACCAAAAACACTAGATAAAAAAGATTCAGTGGAGTGTAGAAATGAAACTCTACGTTTACGTTTACGTGGATTTTTTTTTTGTTTGGATTAATTTATATTTCTGTTTGAATTGGTGGATTTGGTATCTTATAGGTACAAATCGAAAATTGGGTGTCCAGGAAGCAAAAATGATCAAAGAGTAAGAAAAGAGTTGCAATTAGGAAAATAAAATCAAATTAGAAGAGAGAATCCCTCAACGTCTTTTGTAGTGTACGTCCACGAAGTCGAGCATAACTTTCTCATCCGGAGTCCTAATGAACTGCTTTCGGCGGCAATAGAAACTATTTAAGCTGGCTACAATTCCTGTCTAACGGCAAAAATCCAAATTCGGACTCGAACATGGTCAAAATTGGATTCCAAAAGCGATCATGAAAATACGTACTACAGTTCGAGGACATGAATGCGCATCAAGAAACGTGCACAAAAACTCTCGCTAGAAAGATACGCACATAAGTAAGAGTACAAACTCATGCACAAAAGTACTCACGCAAAAGTGCATTCACAAAAAGGATCATGAAAACACAAACTACAATCCTATGACATTAATACAAATGAACAAACATGCAAAAGCACACTCGTTCAAATGGACATGCACAAACGTACATGTAAAAAAACATGCGCAAAAGTGCATTCGCAACAACGTTCTTAAAAACACAAACTACAATACTAGGACTTTAATACGCATCAACAAACACCACCAAAAACACTAGATAAAAAAGATTCAGTGGAGTGTAGAAATGAATCTCTACGTTTACGTTTACGTGGATTTTTTTTTTGTTTGGATTAATTTATATTTCTGTTTGAATTGGTGGATTTGGTATCTTATAGGTACAAATCGAAAATTGGGTGTCCAGGAAGCAAAAATGATCAAAGAGTTAGAAAAGAGTTGCAATTAAGAAAATCAAATCAAATTAGAAGAGAATCCCTCAACAGCTTTGGTAGTGTACGTGCACGAAGTCGACAATAACTTTGTCATCCGGAGTCCAAATCAAATGGTTCTGGCGGCATAAGAAAGCTATTTCAGCTGGCTACAATTCCTGTCTAACAGTAACAATCAAAATTCGGACTCGAACATGGTCAAAACTGGATTCCAAAAGCGATCAGGAAAATACGTACTACAGTTCGAGGACATGAATGCGCATCAAGAACCGCGCACAAAAACTCTCGCTAGAAAGATACGCACATAAGTAAGAGTACAAAACCATGCACAATAGTACTCACGCAAAAGTGCATTCACAAAAAGGATCATGAAAACACAAACTACAATCCTATGACATTAATACAAATGAACAAACATGCAAAAGCACACTCGTTCAAATGGACATGCACAAACGTACATGTAAAAAAACATCCGCAAAAGTGCATTCGCAACAACGTTCTTAAAAACAAGAACTACAATACTAGGACTTTAATAAGCATCAACAAACAACAACAAAAACACTACATAAAAAAGATTTTGTGGAGTGTATAAATAAAACTCTACGTTAACGTTTACGTGGATTTTTTTTTTGGATTAATTTATATTTCTGTTTGAATTGGTGGATTTGGTATCTTATGGGTACAAATCGAATTAGGTGTCCGGGAAGCAAAAATGATCAAAGAGTTAGAAAAGAGTTGCAATTAAGAAAATCAAATCAAATTAGAAGAGAATCCCTCAACAGCTTTGGTAGTGTACGTCCACGAAGTCGAGCATAACTTTCTCATCCGGAGTCCAAATCAAATGGTTCCGGCGGCATTAGAAAGCTATTTACGCTGGCTACAGTTCCTGACTAACGGCAACAATCAAAATTCGGACTCGAACATGGTCAAAACTGGATTCCAAAAGCGATCATGAAAATACGTACTACAGTTCGAGGACATGAATGCGCATCAAGAACCGCGCACAAAAACTCTCGCTAGAAAGATACGCACATAAGTAAGAGAACAAAAGCATGCACAAAAGTACTCACGCAAAAGTGCATTCGCAAAAAGGATCATGAAAACACAAACTACAATCCTATGACATTAATACAAATCAACAAACATGCACAAGCACACTCGCTCAAATGGACATGCACAAACGTACATGTAAAAAAACATGCGCAAAAGTGCATTCGCAACAGCGTTCTTAAAAACACAAACTACATTACTAGGACTTTAATACGCATCAACAAACAACAGCAAAAACACTAGATAAAAAAGATACAGTGGAGTGTAGAAATAAAACTCTACGTTTACGTTTACGTGGATTTTTTTTTTTTGGATTAATTTATATTTCGGTTTCAATTGGTGGATTTGGTATCTTATAGGTACAAATCGAAAATTAGGTGTCCAGGAAGCAAAAATGATCAAAGAGTAAGAAAAGAGTTGCAATTAGGATAATAAAATCAAATTAGAAGAGAGAATCCCTCAACGTCTTTTGTAGTGTACGTCCACGAAGTCGAGCATAACTTTCTCATCCGGAGTCCTAATCAACTGCTTTCGGCGGCATTAGAAAACTATTTCAGCTGGCTACAATTCCTGTCTAACGGCAAAAATCCAAATTCAGACTCGAACATGGTCAAAATTGGATTCCAAAAGCGATCATGAAAATACGTACTACAGTTCGAGGACATGAATGCGCATCAAGAAACGTGCACAAAAACTCTCGCTAGAAAGATACGCACATAAGTAAGAGTACAAAACCATGCACAAAAGTACTCACGCAAAAGTGCATTCACAAAAAGGATCATGAAAACACAAACTACAATCCTATGACATTAATACAAATGAACAAACATGCAAAAGCACACTCGTTCAAATTGACATGCACAAACGTACATGTAAAAAAACATGCGCAAAAGTGCATTCGCAACAACGTTCTTAAAAAAACGAACTACAATACTAGGACTTTAATATGCATCAACAAACACCACCAAAAACACTAGATAAAAAAGATTCAGTGGAGTGTAGAAATGAATCTCTACGTTTACGTTTACGTGGATTTTTTTTTTGTTTGGATTAATTTATATTTCTGTTTGAATTGGTGGATTTGGTATCTTATAGGTACAAATCGAAAATTGGGTGTCCAGGAAGCAAAATTGATCAAAGAGTTAGAAAAGAGTTGCAATTAAGAAAATCAAATCAAATTAGAAGAGAATCCCTCAACAGCTTTGGTAGTGTACGTGCACGAAGTCCACCATAACTTTGTCATCCGGAGTCCAAATCAAATGGTTCTGGCGGCATAAGAAAGCTATTTCAGCTGGCTAGAATTCCTGTCTAACGGCAACAATCAAAATTCAGACTCGAACATGGTCAAAATTGGATTCCAAAAGCGATCATGAAAATACGTACTACAGTTCGAGGACATGAATGCGCATCAAGAACCGTGCACAAAAACTCTCGCTAGAAAGATACGCACATAAGTAAGAGTACAAAACCATGCACAAAAGTACTCACGCAAAAGTGCATTCACAAAAAGGATCATGAAAACACAAACTACAATCCTATGACATTAATACAAATGAACAAACATGCAAAAGCACACTCGTTCAAATGGACATGCACAAACGTACATGTAAAAAAACATGCGCAAAAGTGCATTCGCAACAACGTTCTTAAAAACAAGAACTACAATACTAGGACTTCAATACGCATCAAGAAACACCTCCAACAACACTAGATAAAAAAGATTCAGTGGAGTGTAGAAATAAAACTCTACGTTTACGTTTACGTGGATTTTTTTTTTTTTGGATTAATTTATATATCTGTTTGAATTGGTGGATTTGGTATCTTATGCGTACAAATCGAAAATTAGGTGTCCGGGAAGCAAAAATGATCAAAGAGTTAGAAAAGAGTTGCAATTAAGAAAATCAAATCATATTAGAAGAGTATCCCTCAACAACTTTGGTAGTGTACGTCCACGAAGTCGAGCATAACTTTCTCATCCGGAGTCCAAATCAAATGGTTCCGGCGGCATTAGAAAGCTATTTACGCTGGCTACAGTTCCTGACTAACGGCAACAATCAAAATTCGGACTCGAACATGGTCAAAACTGGATTCCAAAAGCGATCATGAAAATACGTACTACAGTTCGAGGACATGAATGCGCATCAAGAACCGCGCACAAAAACTCTCGCTAGAAAGATACGCACATAAGTAAGAGAACAAAAGCATGCACAAAAGTACTCACGCAAAAGTGCATTCGCAAAAAGGATCATGAAAACACAAACTACAATCCTATGACATTAATACAAATCAACAAACATGCACAAGCACACTCGCTCAAATGGACATGCACAAACGTACATGTAAAAAAACATGCGCAAAAGTGCATTCGCAACAGCGTTCTTAAAAACACAAACTACATTACTAGGACTTTAATACCCATCAACAAACAACAGCAAAAACACTAGATAAAAAAGATACAGTGGAGTGTAGAAATAAAACTCTACGTTTACGTTTACGTGGATTTTTTTTTTTTTGGATTAATTTATATTTCGGTTTGAATTGGTGGATTTGGTATCTTATAGGTACAAATCGAAAATTAGGTGTCCAGGAAGCAAAAATGATCAAAGAGTAAGAAAAGAGTTGCAATTAGGATAATAAAATCAAATTAGAAGAGAGAATCCCTCAACGTCTTTTGTAGTGTACGTCCACGAAGTCGAGCATAACTTTCTCATCCGGAGTCCTAATCAACTGCTTTCGGCGGCATTAGAAAACTATTTCAGCTGGCTACAATTCCTGTCTAACGGCAAAAATCCAAATTCAGACTCGAACATGGTCAAAATTGGATTCCAAAAGCGATCATGAAAATACGTACTACAGTTCGAGGACATGATTGCGCATCAAGAAACGTGCACAAAAACTCTCGCTAGAAAGATACGCACATAAGTAAGAGTACAAAACCATGCACAAAAGTACTCACGCAAAAGTGCATTCACAAAAAGGATCATGAAAACACAAACTACAATCCTATGACATTAATACAAATGAACAAACATGCAAAAGCACACTCGTTCAAATTGACATGCACAAACGTACATGTAAAAAAACATGCGCAAAAGTGCATTCGCAACAACGTTCTTAAAAAAACGAACTACAATACTAGGACTTTAATATGCATCAACAAACACCACCAAAAACACTAGATAAAAAAGATTCAGTGGAGTGTAGAAATGAATCTCTACGTTTACGTTTACGTGGATTTTTTTTTTGTTTGGATTAATTTATATTTCTGTTTGAATTGGTGGATTTGGTATCTTATAGGTACAAATCGAAAATTGGGTGTCCAGGAAGCAAAAATGATCAAAGAGTTAGAAAAGAGTTGCAATTAAGAAAATCAAATCAAATTAGAAGAGAATCCCTCAACAGCTTTGGTAGTGTACGTGCACGAAGTCCACCATAACTTTGTCATCCGGAGTCCAAATCAAATGGTTCTGGCGGCATAAGAAAGCTATTTCAGCTGTCTACAATTCCTGTCTAACGGCAAAAATCCAAATTCGGACTCGAACATGGTCAAAATTGGATTCCAAAAGCGATCATGAAAATACGTACTACAGTTCGAGGACATGAATGCGCATCAAGAAACGTGCACAAAAACTCTCGCTAGAAAGATACGCACATAAGTAAGAGTACAAAACCATGCACAATAGTACTCACGCAAAAGTGCATTCACAAAAAGGATCATGAAAACACAAACTACAATCCTATGACATTAATACAAATGAACAAACATGCAAAAGCACACTCGTTCAAATGGACATGCACAAACGTACATGTAAAAAAACATCCGCAAAAGTGCATTCGCAACAACGTTCTTAAAAACAAGAACTACAATACTAGGACTTTAATAAGCATCAACAAACAACAGCAAAAACACTACATAAAAAAGATTTTGTGGAGTGTATAAATAAAACTCTACGTTAACGTTTACGTGGATTTTTTTTTTGGATTAATTTATATTTCTGTTTGAATTGGTGGATTTGGTATCTTATGGGTACAAATCGAATTAGGTGTCCGGGAAGCAAAAATGATCAAAGAGTTAGAAAAGAGTTGCAATTAAGAAAATCAAATCAAATTAGAAGAGAATCCCTCAACAGCTTTGGTAGTGTACGTCCACGAAGTCGAGCATAACTTTCTCATCCGGAGTCCAAATCAAATGGTTCCGGCGGCATTAGAAAGCTATTTACGCTGGCTACAGTTCCTGACTAACGGCAACAATCAAAATTCGGACTCGAACATGGTCAAAACTGGATTCCAAAAGCGATCATGAAAATACGTACTACAGTTCGAGGACATGAATGCGCATCAAGAACCGCGCACAAAAACTCTCGCTAGAAAGATACGCACATAAGTAAGAGAACAAAAGCATGCACAAAAGTACTCACGCAAAAGTGCATTCGCAAAAAGGATCATGAAAACACAAACTACAATCCTATGACATTAATACAAATCAACAAACATGCACAAGCACACTCGCTCAAATGGACATGCACAAACGTACATGTAAAAAAACATGCTCAAAAGTGCATTCGCAACAACGTTCTTAAGAACACGAACTACAATACTAGGACTTTAATACGCATCAACAAACAACAGCAAAAACACTAGATAAAAAAGATACAGTGGAGTGTAGAAATAAAACTCTACGCTTACGTTTACGTGGATATTTTTTTTTTGGATTAATTTATATTTCTGTTTGAATTGGTGGTATCTTGTAGGTACAAATCGAAAATTAGATTTCCAGGAAGCAAAAATGGTCAAAGAGTTAGAAAAGAGTTCAATTAGGAAAATAAAATCAAATTAGAAGAGAGAATCCCTCAACATCTTTGGTAGTGTATGTCCACGAAGTCGAGCATAACTTTACCCAGCCGGAGTCCTAATCAACTGCTTTCGGCGGCATTAGAAAACTATTTCAGCTGGCACAATTTTATGTCTACGGGCGAAATTCCAAATTCGGACTCGAACATGGTCAAAATTGGATTCCAAAAAGCGATCATGAAAATACGTACTATAGTTTGAGGATATGAATGCGCATCAAGAAACTTGCACAAAAACACTCGCGAGAAGAGATACGCACCTAAGTAAAAGTACAAAAGCATGCACACAAGTACTCACGCAAAAGTGCTTTCGCAAAAAGGATCATGAAAACACAAACTACAATCCTAGGACATTAATACAAATCAACAAACATGCACAAGCACACTTGCTCAAATGGACATGCACAAACGTACATGTAAAAAAACATGCGCAAAAGTGCATTCGCAACAACGTTCTTAAAAACACGAACTACAATACTAGGACTTTAATACGCATCAACAAACAACAGCAAAAACACCAGATAAAAAAGATACAGTGGAGTGTAGAAATAAAACACTACGTTTACGTTTCCGTGCATTTTTTTTTTTGGATTAATTTATATTTCAGTTTGAATTGGTGGATTTGGTATCTTATATGTACAAATCGAAAATTAGGTGTCCAGGAAGCAAAAATGATCAAAGAGTAAGAAAAGAGTTGCAATTAGGAAAATAAAATCAAATTAGAAGAGAGAATCCCTCAACATCTTTGGTAGTGTACGTCCACGAAGTCGAGCATAACTATCTCATCCGGAGTCCAAATCAAATGGATCCGGCGGCATTAGAAAGCTATTTCAGCTGGCTACAATTCTAGTCTAACAGAAAAAATCCAAATTCGGACTCGAACATGGTCAAAATTGGATTCCAAAAGCGATCATGAAAAGACGTACTACAGTTCGAGGACATGAATGCGCATCAAGAAACGTGCACAAAAACTCTTGCTAGAAAGATACGCACATAAGTAAGAGTACAAAACTATGCACAAAAGTACTCACGCAAAAGTGCATTCACAAAAAGGATCATGAAAACACAAACTACAATCCTATGACATTAATACAAATGAACAAACATGCAAAAGCACACTCGTTCAAATGGACATGCACAAACGTACATGTAAAAAAACATGCGCAAAAGTGCATTCGCAACAACTTTCTTAAAAACACGAACTACAATACTAGAACTTTAATACGTATCAACAAACACCACCAAAAACACTAGATAAAAAAGATTCAGTGGAGTGTAGAAATGAAACTCTACGTTTACGTTTACATGGATTTTTTTTTTTGTTTGGATTAATTTATATTTCTGTTTGAATTGGTGGATTTGGTATCTTATAGGTACAAATCGAAAATTGGGTGTCCAGGAAGCAAAAATGATCAAAGAGTAAGAAAAGAGTTGCAATTAGGAAAATAAAATCAAATTAGAAGAGAGAATCCCTCAACGTCTTTTGTAGTGTACGTCCACGAAGTCGAGCATAACTTTCTCATCCGAAGTCCTAATCAACTTCTTTCGGCGGCAATAGAAAACTATTTCAGCTGGCTACAATTCCTGTCTAACG
>NW_012193806.1:183735-198663 GCF_000504015.1 Erythranthe guttata | reverse complement strand
CCAGGAAGCAAAAATGATCAAAGAGTAAGAAAAGAGTTGCAATTAAGAAAATAAAATCAAATTAGAAGAGAGAATCCCTCAACGTCTTTTGTAGAGTACGTCCACGAAGTCGAGCATAACTTTCTCATCCGGAGTCCTAATCAACTGCTTTTGGCGGCATTAGAAAACTATTTCAGCTGGCTACAATTCCTGTCTAACGGCAAAAATCCAAATTCGGACTCGAACTTGGTCAAAATTGGATTCCAAAAGCGATCATGAAAATATGTACTACTGTTCGAGGACATGAATCCGCATCAAGAAACGTGCACAAAAACTCTCGCTAGAAAGATACGCACATAAGTAAGAGTACAAAACCATGCACAAAAGTACTCACGCAAAAGTGCATTCACAAAAAGGATCATGAAAACACAAACTACAATCCTATGACATTAATACAAATGAACAAACATGCAAAAGCACTCTCGTTCAAATGGACATGCACAAACGTACATGTAAAAAAACATGCGCAAAAGTGCATTCGCAACAACGTTCTTAAAAACACGAACTACAATACTAGGACTTTAATACGCATCAACAAACACCACCAAAAACACTAGATAAAAAAGATTCAGTGGAGTGTAGAAATAAAACTCTACGTTTACGTTTACGTGGATATTTTTTTTTTGGATTAATTTATATTTCTTTTTGAATTGGTGGATTTGGTATCTTATAGGTACAAATCGAAAATTGGGTGTCCAGGAAGCAAAAATGATCAAAGAGTTAGAAAAGAGATGCAATTAAGAAAATCAAATCAAATTAGAAGAGAATCCCTCAACATCTTTGGTAGTGTACGTGCACGAAGTCGAGCATAACTTTCTCATCCGGAGTCCAAATCAAATGGTTCTGGCGGCATAAGAAAGCTATTTCAGTAGGCTACAATTCCTGTCTAACGGCAAAAATCCAAATTCGGATTTGAACATGGTCCAAATTGGATTCCAAAAGCGATCAAGAAAATGCGTACTATAGTTCGAGGACATCAATGCGCATCAAGAACCGTGCACAAAAACTCTCGCTAGAAAGATACGCACATAAGTAAGAGAACAAAAGCATGCATAAAAGTACTCACGCAAAAGTGCATTCGCAAAAAGGATCATGAAAACACAAACTACAATCCTATGACATTAATACAAATCAACAAACATGCACAAACACACTCGCTCAAATGGAAACGCACAAACGTACATGTAAAAAAACATGCGCAAAAGTGCATTCGCAACAACGTTCTTAAAAACACGAACTACAATACTAGGACTTTAATACGCATCAACAAACAACAGCAAAAACACTAGATAAAAAAGATTTTGTAGAGTGTAGAAATAAAACTCTACGTTAACGTTTACGTAGATTATTTTTTTTTGGATTAATTTATATTTCTGTTTGAATTGGTGGATTTGCTATCTTATGGGTACAAATCGAAAATTAGGTGTCCGGGAAGCAAAAATGATCAAAGAGTTAGAAAAGAGTTGCAATTAAGAAAATCAAATCAAATTAGAAGAGAATCCCTCAACAGCTTTGGTAGTGTACGTACACGAAGTCGAGCATAACTTTCTCATCCGGACTCCAAATCAACCGGTTCCGGCGGCATTAGAAAGCTATTTCAGCGGCCACAATTCCTGTCTAACGGCAAAAATCCAAATTCGGACTCGAACATGGTCAAAACTGGATTCCAAAAGCGATCATGAAAATACGTACTACAGTTCGAGGACATGAATGCGCATCAAGAACCGCGCACAAAAACTCTCGCTAGAAAGATACGCACATAAGTAAGAGAACAAAAGCATGCACAAAAGTACTCACGCAAAAGTGCATTCGCAAAAAGGATCATGAAAACACAAACTACAATCCTATGACATTAATACAAATCAACAAACATGCACAAGCACTCTCGCTCAAATGGACATGCACAAACGTACATGTAAAAAAACATGCGCAAAAGTGCATTCGCAACAACGTTCTTAAAAACACAAACTACAATACTAGAACTTTAAAACACATCAACAAACAACAGCAAAAACACTAGATAAAAAAGATACAGTGGAGTGTAGAAATAAAACTCTACGTTGACGTTTACGTGGAATTATTTTTTTTTGGATTAATTTATATTTCGGTTTGAATTGGTGGATTTGGTATCTTATAGGTACAAATCGAAAATTAGGTGTCCAGGAAGAGCAAAAATGATCAAAGAGTAAGAAAAGAGTTGTAATTAGGAAAATAAAATCAAATTAGAAGAGAGAATCCCTCAACATCTTTGGTAGTGTACGACCACGAAGTCGAGCATAACTTTGTCATCCAGAGTCCAAATCAAATGGTTACTGCGGCATTAGAAAGCTATTTCGGCGGGCTACAATTCCTTTCTAACGGCAAAAATCCAAATTCGGACTCGGACATGGTCAAAATTGGATTCCAAAAGCGATCATAAAAATACGTACTACAGTTCGAGGACATGAATGCGCATCAAGAAACGTGCACAAAAACTCTCGCTAGAAAGATGCATACATAAGTAAGAGTACAAAAGCATGCACAAAAGTACTCACGCAAAAGTGCATTCGCAAAAAGGATCCTGAAAACACAAATTACAATCCTAGGACATTAATACAAATCATTAAACATGCACAAGAACACTCGCTCAAATGGACATGCACAAACGTACGTGTAAAAAGACATGCGCAAAAGTGCATTCGCAACAACGTTCTTAAAAACACGAACTACAATACTAGGACTTTAATACGCATCAGCAAACAACAGCAAAAACACTAGATAAAATAGATACATTGGAGTGTAGAAATAAAACTCTACGTTTACGTGGATTTTTTTTTCCGATTAATTTATATTTCTGTTTGAATTGGTGGATTTGGTATCTTATAGGTAAATATCGAAAAATAGGTGTCCATGAAGCAAAAATGATCAAAGAGTAAGAAAAGAGTTGCAATTAGGAAAATAAAATCAAATTACAAGAGAGAATCCCTCAACATCTTTGGTAGTGTACGTCCACGAAGTCGAGCATAACTTTCTCATCCGGACTCCAAATCAACTGGTTCCAGCGGCATTAGAAAGCTATTTCAGCTGGCTACCATTCCTGTCTAACGGCAAAAATCCAAATTCGGACTCTAACAATGTCAAAATTGGATTCCAAAAGCGATCATGAAAATACGTACTACAATTCGAGGACATGAATGCGCATCAAGAAACGTGAACAAAAACTCTCGCTAGAAAGATACATACATAAGTAAGAGTACAAAAGCATGCACAAAAGTACTCATGCAAAAGTGCATTCGCAAAAAGGATCATGAAAACACAAATTACAATCCTAGGACATTAATACAAATCAATAAACATGCACAAGCACACTCGCTCAAATGGACATGCACAAACGTACGTGTAAAAAGACATGCGCAAAAGTGCATTCGCAACAACGTTCTTAAAAACACGAACTACAATACTAGGACTTTAATACGCATCAGCAAACAACAGCAAAAACACTAAATAAAATAGATACATTGGAGTGTAGAAATAAAACTCTACGTTTACGTTTACGTGGATTTTTTTTTTGGATTAATTTATATTTCGGTTTGAATTGGTGGATTTGGTATCTTATAGGTACAAATCGAAAATTAGGTGTCCAGGAAGCAAAAATGATCAAAGAGTAAGAAAAGAGTTGCAATTAGGAAAATAAAATCAAATTACAAGAGAGAATCCCTCAACATCTTTGGTAGTGTACGTCTACGATGTTCTAGCGGCATTTGAAAGGTATTTCAGCTGGCTACAATTCCTGTCTAACGGCAAAAATCCTAATTCGGACTCGAACATGGTCAAAATTGGATTCCAAAAGCGATCATGAAAATAGGTACTACAGTTCGAGGACATGAATGCGCATCAAGAACCGCGCACAAAAACTCTCGCTAGAAAGATACGCACATAAGTAAGAGAAGTAAACCATGCACAAAAGTACTCACGCAAAAGTGCATTCGCAAAAAGGATCATGAAAACACAAACTACAATCCTATGACATTAATACAAATCAACAAACATGCACAAGCACACTCGCTCAAATGGACATGCACAAACGTACATGTAAACAAACATGCGCAAAAGTGCATTCGCAACAACGTTCTTAAAAACACAAACTACAATACTAGGACTTTAATACGCATCAACAAACAACAGCAAAAACACTAGATAAAAAATATACAGTGGAGTGTAGAAATAAAACTCTACGTTTACGTTTACGTGGATTTTTTTTTTTTTGGATTAATTTATATTTCGGTTTGAATTGGTGGATTTGGTATCTTATAGGTACAAATCGAAAATTAGGTGTCCAGGAAGCAAAAATGATCAAAGAGTAAGAAAAGAGTTGCAATTAGGAAAATAAAATCAAATTAGAAGAGAGAATCCCTCAGCGTCTTTTGTAGTGTACGTCCACGAAGTCGAGCATAACTTTCTCATCCGGAGTCCTAATCAACTGCTTTTGGCGGCATTAGAAAACTATTTCAGCTGGCTACAATTCCTGTCTAACGGCAAAAATCCAAATTCGGACTCGAACTTGGTCAAAATTGGATTCCAAAAGCGATCATGAAAATATGTACTACAGTTCGAGGACATGAATGCGCATCAAGAAACGTGCACAAAAACTCTCGCTAGAAAGATACGCACATAAGTAAGAGTACAAAACCATGCACAAAAGTACTCACGCAAAAGTGCATTCACAAAAAGGATTATGAAAACACAAACTACAATCCTATGACATTAATACAAATGAACAAACATGCAAAAGCACTCTCGTTCAAATGGACATGCACAAACGTACATGTAAAAAAACATGCGCAAAAGTGCATTCGCAACAACGTTCTTAAAAACACGAACTACAATACTAGGACTTTAATACGCATCAACAAACACCACCAAAAACACTAGATAAAAAAGATTCAGTGGAGTGTAGAAATAAAACTCTACGTTTACGTTTACGTGGATTTTTTTTTTTGGATTAATTTATATTTCTTTTTGAATTGGTGGATTTGGTATCTTATAGGTACAAATCGAAAATTGGGTGTCCAGGAAGCAAAAATGATCAAAGAGTTAGAAAAGAGTTGCAATTAAGAAAATCAAATCAAATTAGAAGAGAATCCCTCAACATCTTTGGTAGTGTACGTGCACGAAGTCGAGCATAACTTTCTCATCCGGAGTCCAAATCAAATGGTTCTGGCGGCATAAGAAAGCTATTTCAGCAGGCTACAATTCCTGTCTAACGGCAAAAATCAAAATTCGGATTTGAACATGGTCAAAATTGGATTCCAAAAGCGATCAAGAAAATGCGTACTACAGTTCGAGGACATGAATGCGCATCAAGAACCGTGCACAAAAACTCTCGCTAGAAAGATACGCACATAAGTAAGAGAACAAAAGCATGCATAAAAGTACTCACGCAAAAGTGCATTCGCAAAAAGGATCATGAAAACACAAACTACAATCCTATGACATTAATACAAATCAACAAACATGCACAAACACACTCGCTCAAATGGAAATGCACAAACGTACATGTAAAAAAACATGCGCAAAAGTGCATTCGCAACAACGTTCTTAAAAACACGAACTACAATACTAGGACTTTAATACGCATCAACAAACAACAGCAAAAACACTAGATAAAAAAGATTTTGTGGAGTGTAGAAATAAAACTCTACGTTAACGTTTACGTAGATTATTTTTTTTTGGATTAATTTATATTTCTGTTTGAATTGGTGGATTTGGTATCTTATGGGTACAAATCGAAAATTAGGTGTCCGGGAAGCAAAAATGATCAAAGAGTTAGAAAAGAGTTGCAATTAAGAAAATCAAATCAAATTAGAAGAGAATCCCTCAACAGCTTTGGTAGTGTACGTACACGAAGTCGAGCATAACTTTCTCATCCGGACTCCAAATCAACCGGTTCCGGCGGCATTAGAAAGCTATTTCAGCGGCCACAATTCCTGTCTAACGGCAAAAATCCAAATTCGGACTCGAACATGGTCAAAACTGGATTCCAAAAGCGATCATGAAAATACGTACTACAGTTCGAGGACATGAATGCGCATCAAGAACCGCGCACAAAAACTCTCGCTAGAAAGATACGCACATAAGTAAGAGAACAAAAGCATGCACAAAAGTACTCACGCAAAAGTGCATTCGCAAAAAGGATCATGAAAACACAAACTACAATCCTATGACATTAATACAAATCAACAAACATGCACAAGCACTCTCGCTCAAATGGACATGCACAAACGTACATGTAAAAAAACATGCGCAAAAGTGCATTCGCAACAACGTTCTTAAAAACACAAACTACAATACTAGAACTTTAAAACACATCAACAAACAACAGCAAAAACACTAGATAAAAAAGATACAGTGGAGTGTAGAAATAAAACTCTACGTTGACGTTTACGTGGAATTATTTTTTTTTGGATTAATTTATATTTCGGTTTGAATTGGTGGATTTGGTATCTTATAGGTACAAATCGAAAATTAGGTGTCCAGGAAGAGCAAAAATGATCAAAGAGTAAGAAAAGAGTTGTAATTAGGAAAATAAAATCAAATTAGAAGAGAGAATCCCTCAACATCTTTGGTAGTGTACGACCACGAAGTCGAGCATAACTTTGTCATCCAGAGTCCAAATCAAATGGTTACTGCGGCATTAGAAAGCTATTTCGGCGGGCTACAATTCCTTTCTAACGGCAAAAATCCAAATTCGGACTCGGACATGGTCAAAATTGGATTCCAAAAGCGATCATAAAAATACGTACTACAGTTCGAGGACATGAATGCGCATCAAGAAACGTGCACAAAAACTCTCGCTAGAAAGATGCATACATAAGTAAGAGTACAAAAGCATGCACAAAAGTACTCACGCAAAAGTGCATTCGCAAAAAGGATCCTGAAAACACAAATTACAATCCTAGGACATTAATACAAATCAATAAACATGCACAAGAACACTCGCTCAAATGGACATGCACAAACGTACGTGTAAAAGACATGCGCAAAAGTGCATTCGCAACAACGTTCTTAAAAACACGAACTACAATACTAGGACTTTAATACGCATCAGCAAACAACAGCAAAAACACTAGATAAAATAGATACATTGGAGTGTAGAAATAAAACTCTACGTTTACGTGGATTTTTTTTCCGATTAATTTATATTTCTGTTTGAATTGGTGGATTTGGTATCTTATAGGTAAATATCGAAAAATAGGTGTCCATGAAGCAAAAATGATCAAAGAGTAAGAAAAGAGTTGCAATTAGGAAAATAAAATCAAATTACAAGAGAGAATCCCTCAACATCTTTGGTACTGTTCGTCCACGAAGTCGAGCATAACTTTCTCATCCGGACTCCAAATCAACTGGTTCCAACGGCATTAGAAAGCTATTTCAGCTGGCTACAATTCCTGTCTAACGGCAAAAATCCAAATTCGGACTCGAACAATGACAAAATTGGATTCCAAAAGCGATCATGAAAATACGTACTACAGTTCGAGGACATGAATGCGCATCAAGAAACGTGAACAAAAACTCTCGCTAGAAAGATACATACATAAGTAAGAGTACAAAAGCATGCACAAAAGTACTCATGCAAAAGTGCATTCGCAAAAAGGATCATGAAAACACAAATTACAATCCTAGGACATTAATACAAATCAATAAACATGCACAAGCACACTCGCTCAAATGGACATGCACAAACGTACGTGTAAAAAGACATGCGCAAAAGTGCATTCGCAACAACGTTCTTAAAAACACGAACTACAATACTAGGACTTTAATACGCATCAGCAAACAACAGCAAAAACACTAAATAAAATAGATACATTGGAGTGTAGAAATAAAACTCTACGTTTACGTTTACGTGGATTTTTTTTTTGGATTAATTTATATTTCGGTTTGAATTGGTGGATTTGGTATCTTATAGGTACAAATCGAAAATTAGGTGTCCAGGAAGCAAAAATGATCAAAGAGTAAGAAAAGAGTTGCAATTAGGAAAATAAAATCAAATTACAAGAGAGAATCCCTCAACATCTTTGGTAGTGTACGTCTACGATGTTCTAGCGGCATTTGAAAGGTATTTCAGCTGGCTACAATTCCTGTCTAACGGCAAAAATCCTAATTCGGACTCGAACATGGTCATAATTGGATTCCAAAAGCGATCATGAAAATAGGTACTACAGTTCGAGGACATGAATGCGCATCAAGAACCGCGCACAAAAACTCTCGCTAGAAAGATACGCACATAAGTAAGAGAAGTAAACCATGCACAAAAGTACTCACGCAAAAGTGCATTCGCAAAAAGGATCATGAAAACACAAACTACAATCCTATGACATTAATACAAATCAACAAACATGCACAAGCACACTCGCTCAAATGGACATGCACAAACGTACGTGTAAAAAGACATGCGCAAAAGTGCATTCGCAACAACGTTCTTAAAAACACGAACTACAATACTAGGACTTTAATACGCATCAACAAACAACAGCAAAAACACTAAATAAAATAGATACATTGGAGTGTAGAAATAAAACTCTACGTTTACGTTTACGTGGATTTTTTTTTTGGATTAATTTATATTTCGGTTTGAATTGGTGGATTTGGTATCTTATAGGTAAAAATCATAAATTAGGTGTCCAGAAAGCAAAAATTATCAACGAGTAAGAAAAGAGTTGCAATTAGGAAAATAAAATCAAATTAGAAGAGAGAATCCCTCAACATCTTTGGTAGTGTGTACGTCCACGAAGTCGGGCATAACTTTCTCATCCGGACTCCAAATCAACTAGTTCCGGCGGCATTAGAAAGCTATTTCAGGTAGCTACATTTCCTGTCTAACGGCAAAAATCCAAATTCGGACTCAAATATGGTCAAAATTGGATTCGAAAAGCGATCATGAAAATACGTACTATAGTTCGAGGACATGAATGCGCATCAAGAAACGTGCACAAAAACTCTCGCTAGAAAGATACGCACATAAGTAACAGTACAAAAGCATGCACAAAAGTACTCACGCAAAAGTGCATTCGCAAAAAGGATCATGGAAACACAAACTACAATCCTAGGACATTCATACAAGTCAACAAACATGCACAAGCACACTCGCTCAAATGGACATGCACAAACGTACATGTAAAAAAACATGCGCAAAAGTGCCTTCGCAACAACGTTCTTAAAAACACGAACTACAATACTAGGACTTTAATACGCATCAACAAACACCACCAAAAACACTAGATAAAAAAGATTCAGTGGAGTGCAGAAATAAAACTCTACGTTTACGTTTACGTGGATTTTTTTTTTTTTGGATTAATTTATATTTCTTTTTGAATTGGTGGATTTGGTATCTTATAGGTACAAATCGAAAATTGGGTGTCCAGGAAGCAAAAATGATCAAAGAGTTAGAAAAGAGTTCAATTAGGAAAATAAAATCAAATTAGAAAAGAGAATCCCTCAACATCTTTGGTAGTGTACGTCCACGAAGTCGAGCATAAATTTCTCATCCGGAGTCCAAATCAACTGGTTCCGGCGGCATTAGAAAGATATTTCAGCTGGCTACAATTCCTATCTAACGGCGAAAATCCAAATTCGGACTCGAACATGGTCAAAATTGGATTCCAAAAGCGATCATGAAAATACGTACTACAGTTCGAGGACATGAATGCGCATCAAGAACCGTGCACAAAAACTCTCGCTAGAAAGATACGCACATAAGTAAGAGTACAAAAGCATGCACAAAAGTCCTCACGCAAAAGTGCATTCGCAAAAAGGATCATGAAAACACAAACTACAATCCTATGACATTAATACAAATCAACAAACATGCACAAACACACTCGCTCAAATGGAAATGCACAAACGTACATGTAAAAAAACATGCGCAAAAGTGCATTCGCAACAACGTTCTTTAAAACACGAACTACAATACTAGGACTTTAATACGCATCAACAAACAACAGCAAAAACACTAGATAAAAAAGATTTTGTGGAGTGTAGAAATAAAACTCTACGTTAACGTTTACGTAGATTATTTTTTTTTGGATTAATTTATATTTCTGTTTGAATTGGTGGATTTGGTATCTTATAGGTACAAATCGAAAATTAGGTGTCCAGGAAGCAAAAATGATCAAAGAGTAAGAAAAGAGTTGTAATTAGGAAAATAAAATGAAATTAGAAGAGAGAATCCCTCAACATCTTTGGTAGTGTACGACCAGGAAGTCGAGCATAACTTTCTCATCCGGAGTCCAAATCAAATGGTTACAGCGGCATTAGAAAGCTATTTCGGCGGGCTACAATTCCTGTCTAACGGCAAAAATCCAAATTCGGACTCGAACATGGTCAAAATTGGATTCCAAAAGCGATCATAAAAATACGTACTACAGTTCGAGGACATGAATGCGCATCAAGAAACGTGCACAAAAACTCTCGCTAGAAAGATACGCACATAAGTAAGAGTACAAAAGCATGCACAAAAGTACTCACGCAAAAGTGCATTCGCTAAAAGGATCGTGAAAACACAAACTACAATCCTAGGTCATTAATACAAATCAACAAACATGCACAAGCACACTCGCTCAAATGGACATGCACAAACGTACATGTAAAAAAACATGCGCTAAAGTGCATTCGCAACAACGTTCTTAAATACACGAACTACAATACTAGGACTTTAATACGCATCAACATACAACAGCAAAAACACTATATAAAAAAGATACAGTGGAGTGTAGAAATAAAACTCTACGCTTACGTTTACGTGGATTTTTTTATTTTTGGATTAATTTATTTTTCTGTTTGAATTGGTGGATTTGGTATCTTATAGGTACAAATCGAAAATTAGGTGTCCAGGAAGCAAAAATGATCAAAGAGTAAGAAAAGAGTTGCAATTAGGAAAATAAAATCAAATTAGAAGAGAGAATCCCTCAACATCTTTGGTAGTGTACGTCCACGAAGTCGAGCATAACTATCTCATCCGGAGTCCAAATCAACTGGTTCCACCGGCATTAGAAAGCTTTTTCAGCTGGCTACAATTCTGTTCTAACGGCAAAAATCCAATCTCGGACTCGAACAATGACAAAATTGGATTCCAAAAGCGATCATGAAAATACGTACTACAGTTCGAGGACATGAATGCGCATCAAGAAACGTGAACAAAAACTCTCGCTAGAAAGATACATACATAAGTAAGAGTACAAAAGCATGCACAAAAGTACTCACGCAAAAGTGCATTCGCAAAAAGGATCATGAAAACACAAATTACAATCCTAGGACATTAATACAAATCAATAAACATGCACAAGCACACTCGCTCAAATGGACATGCACAAACGTACGTGTAAAAAGACATGCGCAAAAGTGCATTCGCAACAACGTTCTTAAAAACACGAACTACAATACTAGGACTTTAATACGCATCAGCAAACAACAGCAAAAACACTAAATAAAATAGATACATTGGAGTGTAGAAATAAAACTCTACGTTTACGTTTACGTGGATTTTTTTTTTTGATTAATTTATATTTCGGTTTGAATTGGTGGATTTGGTATCTTATAGGTACAAATCGAAAATTAGGTGTCCAGGAAGCAAAAATGATCAAAGAGTAAGAAAAGAGTTGCAATTAGGAAAATAAAATCAAATTACAAGAGAGAATCCCTCAACATCTTTGGTAGTGTACGTCTACGATATTCTAGCGGCATTTGAAAGGTATTTCAGCTGGCTACAATTCCTGTCTAACGGCAAAAATCCTAATTCGGACTCGAACATGGTCATAATTGGATTCCAAAAGCGATCATGAAAATAGGTACTACAGTTCGAGGACATGAATGCGCATCAAGAACCGCGCACAAAAACTCTCGCTAGAAAGATACGCACATAAGTAAGAGAAGTAAACCATGCACAAAAGTACTCACGCAAAAGTGCATTCGCAAAAAGGATCATGAAAACACAAACTACAATCCTATGACATTAATACAAATCAACAAACATGCACAAGCACACTCGCTCAAATGGACATGCACAAACGTACATGTAAACAAACATGCGCAAAAGTGCATTCGCAACAACGTTCTTAAAAACACAAACTACAATACTAGGACTTTAATACGCATCAACAAACAACAGCAAAAACACTAGATAAAAAATATACAGTGGAGTGTAGAAATAAAACTCTACGTTTACGTTTACGTGGATTTTTTTTTTTTGGATTAATTTATATTTCGGTTTGAATTGGTGGATTTGGTATCTTATAGGTAGAAATCGAAAATTAGGTGTCCAGGAAGCAAAAATGATCAAAGAGTAAGAAAAGAGTTGCAATTAGGAAAATAAAATCAAATTAGAAGAGAGAATCCCTCAACGTCTTTTGTAGTGTACGTCCACGAAGTCGAGCATAACTTTCTCATCCGGAGTCCTAATCAACTGCTTTTGGCGGCATTAGAAAACTATTTCAGCTGGCTACAATTCCTGTCTAACGGCAAAAATCCAAATTCGGACTCGAACTTGGTCAAAATTGGATTCCAAAAGCGATCATGAAAATATGTACTACAGTTCGAGGACATGAATGCGCATCAAGAAACGTGCACAAAAACTCTCGCTAGAAAGATACGCACATAAGTAAGAGTACAAAACCATGCACAAAAGTACTCACGCAAAAGTGCATTCACAAAAAGGATTATGATAACACAAACTACAATCCTATGACATTAATACAAATGAACAAACATGCAAAAGCACTCTCGTTCAAATGGACATGCACAAACGTACATGTAAAAAAACATGCGCAAAAGTGCATTCGCAACCACGTTCTTAAAAACACGAACTACAATACTAGGACTTTAATACGCATCAACAAACACCACCAAAAACACTAGATAAAAAAGATTCAGTGGAGTGTAGAAATAAAACTCTACGTTTACGTTTACGTGGATTTTTTTTTTTTTGGATTAATTTATATTTCTTTTTGAATTGGTGGATTTGGTATCTTATAGGTACAAATCGAAAATTGGGTGTCCAGGAAGCAAAAATGATCAAAGAGTTAGAAAAGAGTTGCAATTAAGAAAATCAAATCAAATTAGAAGAGAATCCCTCAACATCTTTGGTAGTGTACGTGCACGAAGTCGAGCATAACTTTCTCATCCGGAGTCGAAATCAAATGGTTCTGGCGGCATAAGAAAGCTATTTCAGCAGGCTACAATTCCTGTCTAACGGCAAAAATCCCAATTCGGATTTGAACATGGTCAAAATTGGATTCCAAAAGCGATCATGAAAATACGTACTACAGTTCGAGGACATGAATACGCATCAAGAACCGTGCACAAAAACTCTCGCTAGAAAGATACGCACATAAGTAAGAGAACAAAAGCATGCATAAAAGTACTCACGCAAAAGTGCATTCGCAAAAAGGATCATGAAAACACAAACTACAATCCTATGACATTAATACAAATCAACAAACATGCACAAACACACTCGCTCAAATGGAAATGCACAAACGTACATGTAAAAAAACATGCGCAAAAGTGCATTCGCAACAACGTTCATAAAAACACGAACTACAATACTAGGACTTTCATACGCATCAACAAACAACAGCAAAAACACTAGATAAAAAAGATTTTGTGGAGTGTAGAAATAAAACTCTACGTTAACGTTTACGTGGATTATTTTTTTTGGATTAATTTATATTTCTGTTTGAATTGGTGGATTTGGTATCTTATGGGTACAAATCGAAAATTAGGTGTCCGGGAAGCAAAAATGATCAAAGAGTTAGAAAAGAGTTGCAATTAAGAAAATCAAATCAAATTAGAAGAGAATCCCTCAACAGCTTTGGTAGTGTACGTCCACGAAGTCGAGCATAACTTTCTCATCCGGACTCCAAATCAACCGGTTCCGGCGACATTAGAAAGCTATTTCAGCGGCCACAATTCCTGTCTAACGGCAAAAATCCAAATTCGGACTCAAACATGGTCAAAACTGGATTCCAAAAGCGATCATGAAAATACGTACTACAGTTCGAGGACATGAATGCGCATCACGAACCGCGCACAAAAACTCTCGCTAGAAAGATACGCACATAAGTAAGAGAACAAAAGCATGCACAAAAGTACTCACGCAAAAGTGCATTCGCAAAAAGGATCATGAAAACACAAACTACAATCCTATGACATTAATACAAATCAACAAACATGCACAAGCACTCTCGCTCAAATGGACATGCACAAACGTACATGTAAAAAAACATGCGCAAAAGTGCATTCGCAACAACGTTCTTAAAAACACAAACTACAATACTAGAACTTTAAAACGCATCAACAAACAACAGCAAAAACACTAGATAAAAAAGATACAGTGGAGTGTAGAAATAAAACTCTACGTTTACGTTTACGTGGAATTATTTTTTTTTGGATTAATTTATATTTCGGTTTGAATTGGTGGATTTGGTATCTTATAGGTACAAATCGAAAATTAGGTGTCCAGGAAGAGCAAAAATGATCAAAGAGTAAGAAAAGAGTTGTAATTAGGAAAATAAAATCAAATTAGAAGAGAGAATCCCTCAACATCTTTGGTAGTGTACGACCACGAAGTCGAGCATAACTTTGTCATCTGGAGTCCAAATCAAATGGTTACAGCGGCATTAGAAAGCTATTTCGGCGGGCTACAATTCCTGTCTAACGGCAAAAATCCAAATTCGGACTTGAACATGGTCAAAATTGGATTCCAAAAGCGATCATAAAAATACGTACTACAGTTCGAGGACATGAATGCGCATCAAGAAACGTGCACAAAAACTCTCGCTAGAAAGATGCATACATAAGTAAGAGTACAAAATCATGCACAAAAGTACTCACGCAAAAGTGCATTCGCAAAAA